>PVLA01006591.1:0-114260 GCA_004027455.1 Hydrochoerus hydrochaeris | reverse complement strand
CTACCTAAACTGGAGCTAGTGATCATATCTACTTTCCTCAGTCACTGTGCAGGTTAAAATGAGATAGTGCACTGAACTGGGCAGCACAGCTCCTAAATCATCACAAATAAAGATGAGTTTTCATACCCTACTGACCGATTGTAGCCATTGGCTGAATACAGAAGCGTGCTGAATGCTGGGAAACAATGGAAGTGGAGATAAAATCTCCACACTCCTTTCCCATCCTCTGCTGCCCCTCAGTCCTGGGTGTGGTTGTCTGGCTGCCCCTGGAGCGGTGAAGTGGCCAGGACATTCCAGGGCTGAGGACCGCTTGCCAGGGCAAATACCAGGACATCTCCAGATCCTGAGCTTGCTTCCTGACACTCCACGTCCTGCTTTGATGTGAGGATTCATCTGCCCATCTCTCCCTTCCGAGGTGAAGACCAAGTTGAAGTTTGGTGTCTCCTCTCCCTCCTGTCTGGCTGGCAGATTCTAGGGATTTTCCTCAGTTACACAGGCAGGGCCTGCTCCAGGGCTCATAAAGCCTCCTTGTCCCCATCCTGCTGCAGATAGGAAGACACTACTGCATGTCAAAGGATAACGGTTGTGCCTTACACAAAAGACCAAAACATGAGCTCCTAGAGACAGACATTTGCCCAAGCTCTTAGCTGAACGGTTCAAGGATGTTTCTGGCACTCTCCTGAAAATTTCCCACCCAGTGGCTCTGCAGTGTGATCCCATGTGAGATTTTCTAAAAGCCTCCTGATGATCCCAGTAAGATCCAAGGGACACTGGCTCCCTGGGACTCTGAGACACCCAGCCAGGAGCACTGCCCAATGTGTGTCCCTCACATTGGCAGGCAGGGAAGGGAGACAGCAGTCATGGAGACTCCCACTCATTCTCTTTGTTACTGTCACCAAGGAAGGGGAGAAGTAGAAAGGGGGGCAGAGCCCCCTTTAGAAGGGAGATGGGACAGGAGTAGGGCAGGAAAGGAGGAAACCCCATAACTAATGGGGAAGGTAAAGAATTCCTTTGGTCACAGGGCTGGTACAGCCACTCCCAAGTTCCCAAGTGACCCAGGGCCTCCTGGTGATGCCTGTAAATCAGTTCACAAAAGCCGGGGACTGCTTGTGTACCATTAACTGACACAATCTTTTTAGCCCAAAGCTCCCACCCTCTTATTTTTAGTCACAGGACCCCAGTCTTCCTGGGAAATCCCAAGGGAACCACACTGCTGCTGGAGAAGGAGCTCTGTGCCCCAGGTTCCCAAACCTTGAACCGCTGGTGAGCTAAGGCCATTGTCATTGTGCCGGGGGTGGCCATGGGTCTGTGTCGCCCAGGCAGGTGTGCCTGCAAAGAAGCAGGAGTCGGAAAAAGACAGAGCTTTGTCCAGGGCCTCTCTCTCTGGATCTAGGAGCCGATCCCAGCCACATTATTATGAAAAGTTATTAAGTGATATTTAGTTACAGGATCATGGGCGGAACAAAGAATGAGGCCCCTCGTAGCCAAAACCATATGGTCGTGGAGGCTGCACACACCTGCGGGAGAACAGGCAGGCCTGCTTCGAAACCGTCATCGAGGCTGAGAAAGCCATAAAGTTTGGACTTGCTTCACGGCACTTGCTAATTAACTGTGTGGCCGGGTTTTCTCCACTTCCTTATAAAGGCCTCTGCCTCTCCTCCCACCTCTTTTCCTCCCACGGTCCAAGACATCTGGGGAGAAGGTTCTGCCTAACACTCCTGGTGCCCCGACTGCAAAAGGCATAAGTAGGGAAACAGTATCTACCTCTCTGTCCAAAGCAGAGAGTGACGGTCTTAGAAAATCAGCATAAGGAAGCCAGCGGAAAGTTGCGGGGGGGGGGGGGGGGGACCACGGGGCTCTAAGTGTGACAGAAAGACGCTGCTGGCATTTGCCTTGGTGAAGCATAGGAAAATGGTTTAATCAACTATTTACCCAACAGACTCCCTAAGTAAAGAATGAGAGGGTGAATGCAAATTCCTCAAGGTGACATGTGAAAAGAATCGCCGCACAATATTCAAGTGAAAATGTAGGTGCGGAGATGGATGTCTGCTGTGATTTTGCTGGTACTCCTACGCATACACATAACTTGAAGTCAGCCAGGCAACAAAAACAAAAGATGGCTTGGCTTGTTTGCGGTAGGACTGTGGATTGTCTTCTTTCCTTTGATTAGAATCTGGTAAGTGTTTTTATACAGTTTGCGTGACACACATTTGAAAGTAAAGTGAAGAGGAAAATAATACACTCAGTGTTTTTTTTACGGTGAGGTAGGGGTAGAGGGGAAAAACAGATAGATGAGCTAGTCGGAGCCAACCCGCCTCCCAAGTTTTCCAGAACGCAGCCACATGAAGTGATTTCCATGATGAAGAATTCATTTTTCACGGGCTGCTCATTCACATAAGAAAGAAGAAAAATGAAAAGCATCTTGGAAGGGAGCAGAGGTTTCCACAAGTGTTTTCCCTGGCCAGGCCAATGATTTGACAATTAGACCCCTAAGTCACTGGTTGGCAGTCACCAGAGTACCGCTGTGCCTGGGTTTTCTCAAATCACCTAAATGATGTGAGCTGGGCAGGTGGAGAAATGCCCATTCTGTGAAAAACCAGGTCTCAGTACCCGGCAGATGTGTGCGCCTCAGCCCCTGCCCAAAGCAAGGCAGGGGTGTGAATGGAAAGACTTCCCAGAAAGTTGTCGTGGCCTCCATTCTGTCAGGCCAGACACATTGGAAGACTTGGCCTCTTGGTACCCAGCCACTGCAACAGCAGCAGTGGCTATGCCTGGGGGCTGGACACACGGTATTTTGCAAAGAAATAGTCTCCTAGGAAGACAAAATTTTAGTCAGTCAATTTGCAGATTTCATTTCTGCCATCTCAGAATTCATACAGACCCAGAGACGGGCTGGTCACTTTGATTATACTTGAGGTCTGAATAAACATGCCTTATGTTTAAAATTCAAGAAACTTGCCAAAAGAGGACAATTCATCTTGGGGCTAGGTTTCACTCTACCACCATGGGTGTCAAGAGAGAGGCAGAGTGTGGGAAGGGCCAGACGAGAGAGCCCCCAGCCCCACACACCCCCACATGCTTTGGAGGTTGAGACAAGCTTACAAAATATCTCATGTTCCAGCCCCAGAAGGGAGGCAGTGACACCCTGTAATATCTCCAGTGAAAGAAAACACATAAATGTTCAAGAAACATCCTGGAACAATCAGGGTCATAATTCCTGCCTGCAGCAAACGGAAGGGCGGGAGCAGAAGGAGCCACACAAGAGTAATTAGGCAATTGGTGACCATGGCTCTGAGCCTGCAGTCACTGATAAACAGTACATAAAAATTTAAGGGCCACACTGCAGGAAACAGAACTTTGATATCTGAGAAGCAGTCAGACTTTGCCCTTGTGAGGAATCAACCCCAAGCTTGTAAAATACACCTGTGATTCTAGCATGATTTTGCTGTTGCTCAGTGAACATGCTCAGTGTTCCCTGGCAGGCCTGTAGCTTGTGACTTCACTTTCTTGTCTCCTTTAGATGCATTGGTCTCTCGGTACACTTTGGTACCTCTTGGTACAATTGGCCTCTTGTGCCAGCCTCCGGGCACAGCTTCAGGGACAATGAAAGAGTATTACCAGTTTCTGTGTTCAGGGCACCTTGGGTGACATTAAATCCAGGAGCAGCTAATACTCCCTGGAGAAATGAATCCAAAAGATAAAAGTTTTTCATAAGCCCTATAAGATTCTCTGCTTTCAACCATCTTCAAGGTTTTTCTTTTTTTTTTTTTTTATTGGTACCGGGGATCGAACTCATGACCACGCACTTGCAAGGCAGGTGCTTATGTCGCTGAGCTAAATCCCTTGCCCCATCTTCAAGGTTTTAAAGCCCCTTCTTTGCTCTGGATTCATGACACTTATCTTTGTGTTTCAGCAGCCATGTGGAAGACACAGTGTGCACGGGGATTCCCACCAAAGTCAGCCCCAAGGTTGTTCTTTCCCGTCCTGTGGCCCCATTTCCCCAAAGCTCTTGCATCTTGTAGCTGAGCATCTTGACTGAAAGAAAAGAAGGAGGGCAGAGACAAAGAAAGATGAGGGAATCCGATTGTAAATCATGATAGATTTTATTTATGTCTCCTTTCTGAAGTGGAGATTGAATCGGACTCTCAGCCACAGTGAGGCCCACAGAAGAATGAGATGACCTAGTCCTGGGTCTCAGGACTTTGTAGTTGTGCTGCCATTGAGAAAATGCTTCCACCTCTAGCTGAAATGCCCTGCACACCTGGCTCCTAGCTGTTCCTCCAGATCACCCAATGAAGCCATCTTCCCAATCTTACAGGTATGAGGGACTTCACAGTGTCCTGTGTAATAGCACAGACGCAAGCCAGACTCCTTGGTTCCTATATCAACAGTGCCACTTGGCAGCTGTGCAACCATGGGAAAGGCTCTCAACCTCTCTGTGCCTCATATTTTCACCTGTGAAGCATCTACTTCACAGTTTTTTTTTAATTGACTGTCAGTATATGTAAAACTAGAGTGCCTAACACCCAGCAATTACTCCGTAATGATTAACTAGCATCATCACCCCGTTATTTCCCTCTTGCCTTTCTGACGGGGTTATCTTCATGCTCTCTCAGCACACCCATTCTTACGAGATATATTTTAGTTTGTACTATTATTTGAAGACACATCTTTAAGGAAAGATGCAGAAGCCCTATTCTTTTTACTTTAATTTTTTTCCTAAAATCTATCTAGTAGAGAAGAGGGGCTGAGTAGTTCAGTGTTTCCCTGAATATAAGCCCTAGCTGGTTGTTACCATGGAGATGGCCAGTGTCAAACGGAAGATCCTATCTCCTTGTCCTCTTGCGCGGTGGCTACTCTGTGAAGCAGGGAAGGCAAGGATAGGGTGGTTGAGGCTGGTATTTTTGATCTCTAGTTTTCAAGGCTATTTTCTAGTTAGACCTTTGGGGGGCTAAACATGGTAAGTGAATGGAGAATCAAAGTCTTAAAAATTAAAGCAAATAAAAATGGTGTGAAGGCTGGGGTGTCATGCAGTGGTAGAGTGCTTGCCAAGTACTTGTGAAGTCCTGGGTTCAATAACCAGCATAGGAGGAAAAGAGAAAATGAGTGGGAGGTTAAGCAGCTTCCCGCGATCTGTACTCATGGGATACGGAAGGAAACGTCAAAGGAATGTCACAGAGGGCTTGTGATTTGAGCAGAGTGTGTAAGGAGAGTGAGGAATGGTATCAAGTAGGGGAAAAAGATTCCAGCCTGCCCCAAGTCAGGGAACAATGTGTGGAAAGCCAGTGTCACCAACTCAGGTGCATGCAGAGCAGGTGTGTGCAATTGGGGAGAACTTTCTCCAAGTTTCAAATCTCAGGGAATATTGTGCTCTGGGGCGATAGGTGATGATCTTCCTTTGGCATCCAAGTTCCCTCATCTTTTGTCACCTTACCCTCAGCCCCCACTGCCAGCTCCATGCACAGCAGCTCTAATACCCAGAGACAGAGAAAAAGACAAAGCCAGAGACTCCTGTACTGTTGACCGTCCAGTCTCAAGGACACTTACTGTCCTCAACAACCTCCGCTTTGGAGCCCATGTCCTTCTGGGAGCTGGTCCCCAGGCCTGAGCATCCCCTCCCAAGCATCAGGCACCTGGTTTCCTGTGAACCCAATGTGACATTCTCTGCACACCAGCGGCAGTGAACGCTCCAGGGAGATGCCCCTCTGCATCCAGGGAGAGAGATTCTCCATGCTGCAAGCCTCTCATGAAGGAAGAATTTCCATACATCCACCCAAGTAGGATGCCTCTCAAAAGCTCATGCTGAGATAATATAGGTCGTGCTCTCCGCAGGTGAACCCAGAAAGCATAACTGAAGAGATGAGGAAGGAAGAGAACTCAAAGTTGTAGGTCGCTTGTATAGGTAAACTAAGGCTTAATTCCTCCAGGACCCTCTAGATGCCCTTTCTAGTATTACCGAGAATGATTCTCCCAGGGAGATGGGGCACTTACCCATGGCTGCGTTGGCTTTTGGAGAGTGCCCACAGGGAAAGTTAAATCTGTGACCTCCTGGCTGGGCTGAGCAACTCCTGGAGGCCATAGAAAAGCCTAACCCAGGGAAGCTGAGGCTGCTGGGGCTGCAGGTGAGCACCACCCACCTGTGCTGAAGGTCACCTAGGTGACAGGTGACCAGGCTGTGGAGGTAGCATCAAGAGCACCTGCTCAGAGAAAGGCCACTTGTCTCATGCTGTCCTATCCACCTTGCAAGCTCTCCTTACTAGATTTCACAATACAAAAGCCAAAAACTGCAACATGAGGAGGAGAGAAAGGGTTAAAGGAAGATATGTTGTTCAATTCAGTCCACTCCAAGAAAATACCACACAGCTCCCTTCTCATCTCCTATTTCGTTGTAGTGTTACTGACTTAAAGAAAAGGTAAGGAGGAAATTCCCCACAATCTGTAATCAAGCTGTGTAGAATATTGCTGCTTAGAATGTTATGATCTGACATGTCTGTGACAACAAATGCAGGCACGAACAGTATGAGGACTGTTACTGTGGGTTTTTCTGTCTCTACTTTGGACTTTCTACTACCATCCAGCAGCAGACGTCCACTAGCTAGCCACCTCTGCGACCCTTGGGCTTGCAGAATGACCCAGGAAGCTAAAAGAAGGTGCTGGCATATTCCTCATAGAAAAAGACTTTGAAGTCTTAGAGCTTGAAAGACTCCATGTAATTGCAAATTGTCATCATAATACAAATATGTCTGGGTAGACAAGTCCAAGGGAAAAGTGGATTTTCACCAAGGACTAAGCCCTCAAGCTCACTGATCCAACGCACATTTCAAATTTCCCAAGCCGGCATGTTCACACCCAAGCATGTGCGGTCCATCTGGAAGACAGTCATCGTAGGCAGACAGGGGCTGCAGGCCAGAGGGACCCGGATGCTAGGCTAGGCCTGCTTCTACCAACAGCATGGACAAGCTGCCAACGTCCTTTGAACTTGTTTTCTCTGTATTGTGAAAGAGTTCTGAAGGATGAGAAAGGGCTTATGTCATAGAGCTGGATGAGGGATCAAACGGCAGCTGCACCCCTTAGGGTCCCCCTTTGCTCACTGCCCTGACTTGACCACCCCAACCCCAGATGCATAAACCATAGGAATCAAACCAAGTAATAGGGAAATTTCAAAATTTGCTCGAAAGAGGGTTCTCTGTCCAGCTCTTTGTAGCTCTATTGCTTTAAGATCCGTGTCAGGTTCACGTGAATGGATATGCTCTCTCTTTCGACTTTGGTCATTGTCAGCATCTACTACCCTACCAGTGTGCTTGCTGCCCTGCTACAGTTACAACGCACTAGATGAAGAAATCAGAGACGATCTATGGGCTCCTAATCATGGTGCTCACGAGGGTCTTATTGGAAGATAAAAGATCCTTGATGCCAGGCACAGTAGCAAGCATCTGCAAACCCAGAACTATGGAAGGCTGAAACAGGAGGACCATAAATTCAAGCTCAGCCCGGGCACTTTAACTCAACATTTTTTTGAAAACTGAAAAGGGTTGGGCATGTAGTTCAGTACAAATGCTCTGGACCCAGTACCCATTACCCAGTACAGAAAATTGGTTTTCATTGGTATAAATAATAACACAATAAAACAAGGTATCATTTGATAAGGACCAGCTGAGTGGCCTGGATCAGAAATTAAAATGCCCTCCTCCTATGTAAGGCTGTGCTTTGAACCTTTGTAACCCTGTGCTTTGAACTTTTATAACCCTGTGTGCTTTGAACCATGTCCACATTCTTAGAAACTACTCCCCGTCAACCATTTCTTATTTTTCCAACACATACAACCAATCCTCTCCACTGGGTACTTCCTATCTGTCTGATCTTTAAAGGGCTCAAGTATATTCTATTCAAAACAAAATCTTCCTCCATCTGTCTCTTCTTGTTCCCTCCTCCAGTCACTATTCTTAGGCAAACATTTTGAAAGAGTCATCCATTCCGATTCTCTCCATTCCCTCCTCTTCATGCCCTCCAGAAGCCCAACCTGTCAGCCCCCCAGCCAGTTAATCAGATGACCAGGGACCAGCCGCTATCAAACCCTACGAACATTCTGCAGTTCTCATTCTTCTTGACTCCTCAGCAGCTTTTCTTTCTTAAGAAAGCAATTTTACTGGCATAGACAGACACGTGCAAAAATTATGAACATAAATATTTACATACGAATGCACCCCTTACAGTATCCATTTGGATAAACAGGACAGCACCATCTCCTTAGAAGTCCCCAGTGTTCCGTCTAGCTGCCACTCTTCCCAAGAGGCAACCACTACAGCAGCTGTTGAGTATGTCTTCTAGATGCCTCCAAAGCTGAAGCATTCTTTCCTCAGCTAGTGTACGGTCAGGGACCAATAGCTCACATCTCAGTCGGTCTCCAAGACTTCCTGAGATGAATAAGACCTTACTCAAGGTCCTGCACCTCCTGGGGGCATCCTGCACCCAAGGAGTGGTTATCATATAAATGACTGGGACATAAATATCCACCCCACCTCCCACCAGGTGTGACTGACGGTGTACACCTGTGATCCCAGCACTAGGGAGACTGAGACAGAAAGATGGCTGGGAGGTCGAGGCCAGCCTGGGCTGCGTAGTGAGACTCAATAACAAGATCCAGGCCCTTCACCCTACCCAGTCGAACCGGAAGGCCCATAGCAGTTCCTGAGCTGCCACCCAACTTAGCCAAGCCCTAACAGTGGTTTCATCACAGTTGACACGTCAGCTCTGCCCTGTGTGGCACTCTTCACCCCCTACAGCTGCTGACTTCCAAATCACAGCCCTGATGGACTTCCCACCCAGGAACCTCTGCTGCCTGCAAAACCCAAGATGCAATGCCAGTAGTCCAGCTTGTAACACCATAGACTGCTTCAGGGGGTTTTGAACTTCATAATAAATGGAAATCTGCAGGGTGTGCTTTTTAGTGCCCGAGGTTTTTGCTGTTGTCATTGTTGTTGCTATGTATTTTTTGGTAGATAAGGTTTATACGTGTTGTACACATCATAATCCATTAGTTTTTTACTGTTATTTATGGTATTTAAATAAAAATACCAAAATATGTTTGGATTTTTACTATTCTTGGTACTTTTGGTCTTTTCTAATTTGGAGTTATTATGAATAATGAAGTTCGTGTGTCTGTCTTTTGCTGCACATAGGTAAGAATTTCTGGGTATTAGCGCAATTGCTTACATAAGCTAGATTTATTTACGTTAGCTCCAGTGGATATTGCTAAGGAATGTCCAAATGATTTGTAGCAATTTATACTTCAATTAGCGGAACATGAGAGAATTCCTATTGAAATTGCTACTTGGATGTTCCCAGAAAAGATTTGCCAATCCCTGACCTAAGCTAAAAGATGAGAGAAGCAAAAACACCTGATATGCCTTGAAGGAAGGGTAAGAGTGTCGGTTTGTTTAGGGGGAAAAGTGCTGTTTATATCAGAAGTCAGCAAATTTTTTCTATAAGGGCTCAGCTAATAATGTCAGGCTTTTACCCTACGTGGTCTATGCTGTAATGGCTCAGTTTAGCTGTGACAGCTCAAAAGTGGCCACAGAGAAAGAGTAAAAACACAGCACTATTGTCCTGTAAGACTTCTTTGTCTCTACCGCCCTGCCTCACGATAGGAAGAATAAGTTTCTCATTAATGCTTCTAGGAGCAATGGGCAAAATTTCAACTTTCTATTTAGGTGGAATGGACCTAAATCTGCTGAATGGCATGTCTTCGGGGGCAGACCCTGGCGCTTTTCAAGTGGCAGTGATTGCACTGCCTGAAAAGTCCTTCGGCTTGTGGCGATCTCCTCCCTCATGAGACTGGCACGGAGCCTCCAAATTGCTGCAATCAGGCTCTGGAGAAGGAGGGGCCACTCCTCAGGCCAGCCGGGGGTGTTAGGGGATCACACCCTACAGAGTTGCTCATCTTCTAATCCTGCACAGTGACTGGGGGTCAGCCCTTCATAAGCTTCTTAACTTACTGCTCAGAAAATCACTTCTGGTGGAGGTAATTAGTGTTGCATGTGTCTGGGAAGAAAATGGCCCACTCTGACTGCTGGAGTTTCCTCAGCATCCGGTCCAGCCTGCCCTTTTCTTTCTTTTTTCCCTCCTATGGCCTCTATTCAAACTATCTGACCCCTTAAAACTTACAAGTTGTTATGTTGCTGGCACATTTAAAATTCGTGGTAATAAGATTTGCCAAAAGAAAAAAGTTGGTGTGAGAAACACAGGTGACAATCTCAGCAAACAGGACTGGCTTTCGAGAAGGTTTGTCCTGTTCCTTCCTGGGAAGCACTGCGTGGGTCTGTTTTGTGGGCCTGGGGTTAGGCAAGGCAGGGAACAGAGACTAACAGACTCTTTGGAAACCATTATTGCGATCACTGCCTCTCTAATGTCATCTCCATCTTTTCTGGAAAACTCATAATGGAAATCTCTGGTTGTCCAGCCAAGTGCAAATCGCAGAGGGGAAAGTCGAAGTGGCACAGTCAGGATAAGTTGGAAAAAGGCACTCTGAGTGGGAGACACCTGAGAAGAGCCTTGGGGCTTCTCAACCTAAATACCAGTCAAAGAGCTCTCCTAAACCATGATGAGCCTTATTTTGTGAGCAGCAGTGCCATGATTCCCGGTACCCCTCTTTGCAACCAAAACTTTCAAGGCAGCAGAACGTTAAGGCCATAGGGACAGGAAGCAAAAATTTTGCCAGTGGATCCCTAGGGGTAATGGTGAGTGGTATCATTTTTATTTTTATCTCTTGATTTTTGGACCTATGAAACTTTTTTTTTTTTTTTTTGTCTTTTTGAGACAGGGTCTCGCTGTGCAGTTCAGCCTGGCCTTGAGCTCACTTTGTAGCCCAGGCTGGTCTCAAACTCACAACAATCCTCTTACCTCAGTGTCCCGAGTGCTGGGCTTAGAGGCGTGAGCCACCACCCCCGGCTGGACCTATGAATCTTGTAGTGGATGCTGATTTAAAGCATGTACAGCCTTTTGAAGTGTCTTAGCCCCACCCTGTAAGCTATTGTTATCTAGCCGGTGCCCTAACTGTATCTTTAAAAGACCATTTTATGTTTTTATTAATCTAGCTGCTTTTGGGTGGTGAGAAACATAGTAAGACCAGTGAATTTTATGAGCACGAGCCCATTTGCCTCACTGTTTTGGCAGTAAAATGTGTTTTTTGGTTAGAAGCAATGCTCTGTGGAATTTTATGATGGTGGATAAGGTATTCTGTGAGTCCACAGATGGTAGAAGCCTTACATGTAGCAAAGGCAAATCTACATCTAGAATATGTGTTCATGCCAGTAAGGACAAAGCGCAGTTTCTTTTATGATGGAAGTGGCCCAATATAATCAACATGCTACCAGGTCTCAGGTTGATCACCCCTGGGGCCATATGATCCAATAGTCTCCATGCATCATAGTAACCTAGACAAGGCGGCCAGGGGAAGGAGATAGAGGCAAAGGACACTTTTAAGGGCAAAAGGGAGAGGAAGTTTTCAAAAGCTACTTGAATACAAAAGTCACTGGTCTCATAGAATGAGGCAGGAGATGGTGTCAGTTCAGACCTTGCTTGTCTGAACCAGGGCAGGCTTAAAGAAACCCTTGTTAGAAAGACGAGCAAAGCATGGCGGGTGTATAGAACGAGCAAAAAATATATTCAGAGCCTTTAAAAAGTCCTTATCTCAGAGATGCAGACATGAGGCACTCTGCCTTATTACTTCCGGCCTCCCGTTCTAAATCTGAAAAAAAGACTGCATCTCAGTGTAATCAACTTTCCCAGACCTGCAGGTGTCAGGACACCTCATGTCCCTGTGGCGGTGCCAGCGCTGGCTAGAAGCTGCGCTGCCTCTTCCTCTGAACTTCTTGCTGGCAGGGACCCTGCTTGAAGGTGGAAGGACTGCTAGTGGTGGATACCATGGACATGGAAGCAACACAGCTCTAGATTCCATGATTCATAGCTCTCCTGTTGTCTGCAAGGCACAGCTCCTCACCGGAAATGTGTTCTGTGGCCCAGACTCTCAAGGGGCATGGATGGCACCATGACTTCCACAGGACTTGGGATATGGGCCTGTGGTAGAGAATCATCTCATCCCTTCTGAGGATGGCTTGGGACTAGGGCTGTGTAGATCAGGCACTCAGGTCCAGCAAGCACAGATGTGGCAGGTTTTAGGGCAGCTCTGTGGAGAACTCAATGAGTCTGCCCTGCAAGTGACCCCAGGTCTGCTAATGGCAGGCAAGGTCCTTCCTGTGATCTCCAGGTACTTTACCCTGTCCCTGCAGCTTATTTCTGAGAGCTGGGGTGTTTTGGAACCTGTCTGCCTTTCACAGCCTCGCATCTTTGCTGGAACAGGATGAGAATCGAGGCTAAACTCATATTCCTGAGGTGCAGACCCTGGAGGTTTAATCTCTTAGGAGTACAGTGTTTATTAAGGAAGATGCAATCGTGTCCTCCATCTCCAAATCTGTAGGATTATTGAACCATAATCAGTAAGGAGCATGACCTTCATGAGCAAAATAGTCTTTGTCTCCTGATAAATGATTCTGTTTCTGGAAATCAGTCAGATCCTCATGTGAGCCGGGCCTGGGCCTGGGCCTGGATTCTGTAACGTTCAGAGTGGTTTACTCAGTGGAGTCTCTCAGGCCTACAATTAAGACTTCCCCCAGACCCATCCCCTTGGCTTTGTACTTACGAACCAACACTTCTTTGCCTGAAATACAGCAGATTTGCTTTCATTTTCTTTTGAATTTGAAGTGGGAGGTTGCCAGGGTGAGGTCTGGCCTGTAGAAGGGAGTACACGTTATAATTATATTTCTTCATGTGGTGCTTTGATTACGTTTTGACTTGATGGACTGCATACCACCTACTGCACACGCCAGGATCCTTTTGACAAAACCAAATACACACGTTTTCCTTTACTTTCCCAGTGACTTTCCAGAAATACCTTCTGTGAAATTTCTCCAGACTTTCATGACATGATCTCTTGCTGAAATTTTACCTCAGAGCCACAAAATTACTACACTATAAGAAATACTCTCGAGAGACCTTGGGACTCTTCCCTTCAAACCCAAAATCTATTGAGAACCATTGGGGTGACTGTTATGATAGTAAGCAACCATTTAGCTTTATTCAAATATCAGAGTTGATTAATGTTTGCCTTCCTGCCCTGATTTCTCCTTTGAGAAAATGGGCAAAGACTGAATCAGTGAATCATTTGAACCAGGATACTGATGACCTCAAGGTTATAGTATCTGAGTCCAGCAACCACTTCCTTGTTACATGATCCCAGATAAAATCGTACAATCACTTCCTGTCTCAGTTTTCATCACCATAAGATGATAAGCAGAAAGATCCATTTAAGTCAAACCTACTGTTCAATATTTACTTTTAGGCTGGGATTACTAGTATTAAGAAATGCTCAACATATTAGTAATTACAATTATTATTTCTAGCATTTGTTTGCCTTGGTGCACATGGAAAGGACACAGTATTTTGTTCTGGAGCTAACAGAAGAGGAAGAAAGCTGGGGACTATTGTACATGTATTTTTTTTTCAATGTGTTATCATTTAAAATTGAAGTTTCCCCCAAAGATTTATATATTGAGGCCTTGATCCCCAAAACATCAAAGTTTAGAAATAGGGTATAGAAAGGTAATTAGATTAATGTACCAACCCACTGGTGAGTTCATAGTTCAATGCATATTAAATGGGGCCCAGCTAGAGGAAACAAGTTACTGGGAGTGTGTCTTTGAAAAATTTTATGGCCCCCAGCCCCTCTCTCTGTGGGCTCTTTGCCTCTTACTCTGCTTCCTGGCTGCCATGATATGAGAGCAACTTTCCTCTCCCAGGCCCTTCCACCATGATGGCCTCATAGCTGGCCAGCCATGGACTGAAACTTCTGAAACCATGAGCCGAAATACACCTTTCCTCCTTTAACTTGTGTATGTCAGGTATTTTTTCTTAGTAATGGAAAAGTGTCTAATGTACAATATCTGTCTCCTGACACAGGAGACGGGGCAGAGGAGACTGATAACCTATTCCCCACCCCGTCCCCTAGGCATGCCTTGAATCCACTGGAAATAGAATAGCAGCTGAAGAAGACAGATTTCATAGAGCACTTATGACACTCCGGGCAAAGCCATGATGCTCTGAGGCTGGAAACCTAGAATGTGAAGGAAAGTTCATGCCTCCATTGCTGCATGGAAACTTCTCCTCAGTCCCCGAGTATCTCAAAAATAAAAACGTTGAAGATAGGGAGATGGTACTGCATGTGGCACCCATGGAGTTAATGGAAGGACAGTAGGCTGAAAGGACAGCCGAAGCAGAAAGGAAGTGCTAGGGGACCAAGAGTGTCCATGCTGCTCCCAGGCAAATGGGAGACTCTTCTCGCGACATCAGGAGATACCGAGAAGGAAGGCACACAGGCGGCTCAGCATGCTCGGGGAACTGGAGATTCTTCAGGAATGAGTGAGTGAAGATGGACTGTTATGTCTTTGTGGCTTGACTTGTAGCTTCAGAAAATAACAAATAAAAATTGCTTTCATGACTGAGGATTGTGGTGCACCCCTATAATCTCAGCTACTTGAGACACTGAAGTAGGAGGATCCCAAGTGGGATCTTGTCTTAAAATAAAACTAAATTTAAAAGTTTAAAGGCCTGGAGAAATGGGACAGTGAAAGAGCACTTGCTTAGCATGTATGAGGCCTTGGTTCAATCCCTAGCACCAGAAATAAACAAGAAATTATTTTTAAAAATAGGTAAAGTCAATTAATTATAAGTGTGAGGGTCTATTTCTGGGCTCTTTTTTGTTTCATTTTTCCTATATGCCTATGGGCATGCAATGCCTTAGGGTTCACTACAGCTAAATTTTAAAATCAGTAAAAATAAGGCCTCAAAAATTGTTGGTTTTTTTTTTTTTTTTCCTGCAGTAGTTTGGTCTTTTGCATTTCTACATACATTTTTGAAACAGTCAGTTAATTTCCATTTATAAAAAAAACTTGCTGGGATTTGGATTGTATGTAACAGAAGTGCAAATATAATTCAATGGAAAAAACATAATCTTTTCAACAAATGAAGCTGTGAAGGAATCAGATATTCACATGAAAGGAGAAAAAAACAAACTTTCAATCTTTACCTCATCATGTACAAAAATTAACTTGAAATGGATCATATAAAAAAAATCATACCAGAAAATCTTTATTACCTTGGGGTAGGGAAAGAGTTCTTAAAGTCAACATAAAAAGCAGACACCACGGGGAACCAGCATCATACATGAGCCGCTGCCAGACTGGAACAGGCAGACCCCAGTCCCTTCCAGGGAGCAGGCTGGCAAACAAGTACCAAACTCCCCACCCCACCGCCATAAGCGACAAGTTTATCTAGGGAAACCCAGGCTGTGATGATTGCTATGGAGGTGAAATGCAGTTGGATGCCTGTGGTGCTTTGGTGTCTCACTGACATTGCAGGTCTAGGGCCAGTGGTCTGATCGTAGGTTCAGAGGATAGTGGCACACAGTGTGGCATCTAAGGGGGATCTCCTTCTGAGGACTGCAGCCATTGTCTTGTTTTGGAAGTCCTATATCATTTCCATTGTTTTGCTGGGTTGGGTTTTATTCTCTTTTGTTTTGTTTGATTATGTCAAATCTGATGGCAGGAGCAACTATTTCAAAGACAGCAAGAAATATTATGGTGGCAATTTTGGATTTGCTATAGGCTTATTTTGAAGATGTTTATTGCATTCATTGTTTTGTTTTTATTGTTTCTATTCTATTCTGTTCTATTTGATTTTTACTATCTCTGAAGTTATCTGCAGCTATTTTGAAGACGTCAAAAGGTATTATGGTAACTATTGTTGATTTTGTAATGTTTTGAAGTCCTGCATCTTTACGCTGGTTTGTTTTGATTGGTTTTATTCTGTTTTATCCTCTTTAAAATAAAAAAGCAGACACCATCAAAGAACTAATCAATAAATTATGCTTTGTGTAAATTAAAAGCTTTTGGTGTAAGCAAGACACTCTTAAGGAAAGGGAAAGACCAGCTACAGACCGGCAAAAAATATTTTTAAGACACACATCTGATGCAGTGGCCCAGGGTGGGAGCCACCAGCATCTCCTGAGACCTGCACCATGCTGGGACCTGGGGCGTGGGGAAACCAAGCAACCACTCCCCTCCCTGGTGAGCAGCTGAGCCTGCCAGCATGCAGGCTGAGAATCAAACATCCCATATCATTCCTCCCCCCTCCCCCGCCACCCCGGTTAGCAAATGGGAGCCAGTGATCTGGACATCTCTTGAGAAGTTGACCACATGCAATGTGGCAAATAGGGGGGATTTCCTTCTACCATCTCTTTGAAGGCAAACACTTTTATCAGTGTTTTGCTTTGTTCTAATTAATGGTGTTATTTTAGCCTGTTTTGTTTTGTTTAATTTCGACATACATGAAAGTGTGGACAGTTATTTTGAAGAGAATGAGAGACACTATGACAGCCATTAGTGACTTCCCTATTGTCTGGTCTTGAAGATCTAAAACACCTTCCTCATTCTGTTCCGATCAATTTTATACTATGTTGTTTTGTATGAAATCTCTCTATGCGAAGATATGGACAACTATTTGGAAGAAAACAAGAGACAATGTGATAGATAGTGAAGATCTCTGGTTGTCTAACTTTGAAATTTATATGTCTTACATAGCTTTGTTATGCCCTGTTTTGTTCTGTTGTGTTTAAGTTTACCCCCTTTAAAATAAAAAAAAAAATTTTAAAAAATGACACACATCTGAAAAAAAATACCCTTAGAATTCAATAAGACAAACAATCTAATAAAATAAATGGACAATAAAACAAATAATAAATTTGAGTCTTTCCCAAAGAAAACTTAGGAAAAGGAAATAAATGCATGCAAAAATGCTCAATGTCACTGGTCATCATTAGAGTAATGCTAATTGAAACTATGGTTAGCTACTGCTGCGTGTTTACTGGAATGACTGAAATTAAACACTGACAATACCAAGACCTACTGAGGATGTAGAACATTGCTAATGGGAATGCAAAATGATAGTATCACTTAGAAAACAGCTTGATATAAAGTTAAATATACAAAGCTTGGTGTAACCCAAAAATCCCATTCTGAGCCATTTACCAAGGGACTGACAATATGTTTGTATACAAAGTCTTATAAAAATCACTTCCCATGGTAAGAAAGATACCTTCTTAGCATTTGTTTTACTATGTTTTAGAGACTAACTTCTTTATAAGTAATTTCACTTCTAGTATTTTCAGTGACTAATTTTTTTTTCTCTTCTTTACATCTTTCTTGAAACTTCTATCAATATTAGCATGGACTGGTAAAGAGTATTATGATATTTGATGGTCAAAAAAACACTTCAGACTTAAACAGACACATATTATTATATGTGCCAGTCCCTCCCCCAAGGACCTTGAGGAGATTCTGGGTTTTTAGATTTTATATGTGCTGTTCTCGAAACCTTAATGAGGCATTTATGAGTCTTGCTTCCTTTCCATTTTTTTCTTTTAGATTATTGTTACAGGCAACTGTCTTTACATGTCTAAGTATTTAACCACATGAATGAAGCCCTCTTTTAGGCTTTTTTTCTTGAGGGCTGGATTCTCAGTAACTATAGATGTTAACCTCTGACACCCTTATGCTCAGAGAACAATGCTGAAATCAGGACTCATCACTCTTTAGTTGAAGAGTAGGTCAGCCAGGACAATAAGCTGAAAGTCAAGGTAACAAAAGAACCACAGGGTCGCAGTGGTTCCTTGCCACAAGTGACTGAACTTGGTTCTTGCTTACTGGGATGTGAGGAATCTGGGACTATTTCAGGAATGTCAGCAATTTGGTCCTAAAGCAATTTGGATCCTCTTGCGCCACCCCATGCTTGGTCCTTAGCTGGAGCCCTGGAGGTCAGCTCCACGGCTGTCTCTCCTCAGACAGCCATTGCTTGCTGCCTACATAAACCCCTCCCACTGTTCTCTCTCCCTAGAAGAGAAACAGCCCACCCAGCTGGCCAGAGAGGAGCCCCACCTTCTCATTTGCACTCATCTCCGAGGGAAAGCCTTTAGGGACGTGAGAGTTAGCCACCCCCACCTTCCTATCACCATTTCCTTGGGTCTTCCCAGTCCAGTCTCAAGGCCAAGGGCTTCAGGAAATTCCTCAAAGAGGAGAGGTGGGAGCATGGATAATTTCTGTTGCGTCTAGTCATCAGACACTGATTTTGTTTTCCACCTTTTCTTTCCTTTTAAACTTTTAACTGTTAATGGTGGCAATTCATATGAATCAGCCAGTGAAGACTTAGAGTTCATTCTTCTAGAAATAGTATGTTATTGTTTGGGCTTGCTAACCTCCTACAGAAGCCTTGGGGATCCCTCATATGAAGGAACTCCCGGAATCCTTATGTTCCTGAGGTAGGATAAAGCAAATAAGGACAGATAGAATTCTAGGCGGCAAAGCACATCATCATTTAAAAATTGTACCTTTAAGAAGCTTTAGGGAACAATCAGAGTTACTCAAGATTCTCCATAGTTGGTGAGGTAAAAGACCTTTCACCTTGAGAAATAAAACAGACTGGACCCTTGCCTTTCTCCTGTGAAATGGAAGATCCTTTCATTTTTGAAAGAGTCATGATCTTTCTGTGGGTGGGCACCTTTCTCTCCTACAAACCAAGCTGGAACTTCAAATGCCATAGATTTCCATCCTGACCCCCAAAATATAAATATCCCCAGCTCCAGACCATAACAGGCCTCTCTCTTCAGATCCCAAACTCTGTCTCTTTTAGTGTGGACTTTTAAAATGCTGCATAGTGAGTCCCCTTATGCCACTTGCTAACGCTTCCTAAAAATTTTTTTTCTATGAAGAAAAAAATTTTTTTTCTACGAAGCCAACGAACCAGCAAGCTGGTCCAAGGGTGGAGTGAGTCTAGTTTGCTCATCTCTGGGGACCCTTGGGCCCTGTCTGGTGACATTTGCACATAAGCAAGATGAAAAAGTAAGAGCCTCAACTGTCTCCTTTTAAATTCTGCTTCTCAAACTGTATCCTGGGTGAAGCTGTCTTTCATTCAAGTTTTCCCCACATAGTTTTGAGGGCCAGTGCTGTTATGTAGGAGGTGTTAGAGATTTGCATGCATTTTATGATGTTTTCACAAATTAAGAAGCCAAATTCCCTCAGGGCTATTACTAAGACTCCAGTAAGGATTCCTCACCTTAGGAAAAGAAATCACACGTGCACTTGTTTAAACAAAGCCTGGGCCAGGTTTCACTACTTTATAATCATGTAAAAGGATTTTACTTACACCAGGGGATTCTGAATATGTTTATGAACATTTCCCAAATGTTTTGAAGCCCAAGATTGGAGGCCCAGCAATTGCCAGCAGATGAGCTCAGGGAGCCTGTTAGGGTCCAAAGTGCTGTGGGCTCCCTCTCCTCTGCCCTCCTGCCAACCAGGACCCCGCCCCACACAGACGCTCAGTGACCTTGACACACTTGGCTAATTTTGGAAACCAACTTTGATTTATGAAGCCCTCACAGAACAATATTTTAATACCAGCTGTTTGAATGGCCATTGACTCAGTGGTTCCTACTGTGTTTTCCCACTTGTGGCCTCCTTAATCCTTTTCATCCCAGGAGATAAAAAGCCTGAGAGACCTGGGATGTCCCTGCAAATTCTCCTAGTTAGTAGAAATTTATCTCATATATTATACAATCAATGAATAAAAATATATTCATCATTTCCGTTAGTACTCAGTAAAGCACCTGTATATTTCAAAAGTACACTGGGCAAGCTTTACTTATCTTCCGATGATTCATAGAATTATATCAGGATTCTGTAGCATTTCAGGATCATTTTATTGAAACTCCTTTCTTTTTGTCCTTGGCACAGACTGTGGAAGACTTCCATTGGAGATTCTCCTACACGTTCATCTACACACACATTTCGGAGGGTAATGTGACATTCAGAACTGCATCAGGCCACCAGCTAATGAAAACATGTGCTTACTGAACAGATACATGTGGCAGTAATTACTCAATTTACAAAGAATTCACCTTTGGAATTTGTTTGTGAGGCATTTAAAGTAATTTACAATTATGTCTATAGTTTTATGATCATACAGAAAGAGTCCCTTCTTTCATTCCAATTTAACCACACACACACACACACACACACACACCCCTAACACACACAGACACTCTTAACTTCTGTAGCAAACTTCCCTTTGGAGCAGTAGCATCAATAGAATGAAGTAGAGAATTTTACTACTTTCCTGAGCTCATTCTGCCCTCTTCCTGGGATCAGAATGCGCTACATAACACTTTTACACCGCCTCACCCAATCTTATTTTATGGGTAAGAAACCAAGACCTAGAGATGGTAAGGAACTTGGCCAAGTGACAGAGTTTATTAATGTCAGAGTTGTGAGCCTCATATCACAGCTTCTGCTCATTCCACTCAATTCCATTTCCACATATTCCTTGGAAAAATAGGACCTCCCTCCACCCAGACTTACAGAGAAAACACCTTTAGAGTTTGTCTGAAAACTCATTTTACAAATTTAATAATAGATTTCTCACTGAATCTCTTTTCTGATTTAATCTAATTAGAGTTGTACATGGTATAGAAAAAGCTTATGTTCATTTGGAGATGGGTCAAAGTAGTCACCATATATTGTCACGTCTAGCTTCTATCTAAGTGGTTATAAGACTAAATGGTGTAAATTCTTTCAGCTTTGTCTAAGTCCTATTTTGTTCTTCAGTTATATATAGGACCTTCAAAACCTTTTCTACCTTCTTAGCATCCTCCTTAAAAGATACAGCACAATCTAAATTATAAGATCATACATAGACCCTGCTTAGTGCTGAATTCTGTTGAAAGGTAGTACAAAGCTACTAACCACTTTACTCGCTTTAATTTTAAAAATTATTAGCACTTCCTTTGATAACAAGCGAACTTCTACAAGATTAAATCATTTCGTTTTCCTAGCTCTAGTGCTAAAGCAGTTGTTTATTTGGTTCCGTGAGTAGAAACATACAATTTTCATCATCACAGCTATTGTTACAACAGACTTTATTTTTAAACTACTTAATGTAAGACTTCTCAGAGGCCTGATTCATCTTTTCTTTGAGGTGGAAATATTTGTCACAATCTTATTCTGCTGCCCAATAAATCAAAATGTTGAGGTTCTTGTAATAAAAATCATTGCTTTGAAGTATGACCTTAAATGTCTAATTTCCTACCAGCAATAACAAGGCTTTATCCAACCATGGTGGGGTCTTTTTTCTGTCCTTTTGTTTTTCTAACATATGGACCGTCTAATGACAGGATCTTGTGCTGCAGATGTTTTGGCGAGAAAGCAGTGAGGGCCGGTGCACGACTCAGACCTTCCTACCACCCAAGTGGTCATTCCCTCACAGGCCAGCGTGAGCTTATCCAGACAACCTCTGCCCACCCCTTTTATTTTAAATGTAACCCTTCAGCCAGCAATATGGAATAGCAGAAATCGCTTAGTGCGGCTATTATCACTCAGACATCCAAAAGAGAGGGAAGGAAATCTGAAACCACACGCAAGCTAAAACCTATGTGGTTTGAATAAAAGAGATAGTTTAATTAAGTAATAAGACTAGACTCCCCGGTGGTTAATAAGGTAATTTGCCACATGATTAAGGGAATTTGCAAGGAGAATGTCTGTGGTAACATTCTAGCTCAAAGGGACTACACTCTTTGGTAGTCCCTTCAATCCTGTGACTCTTGAAACAGGAGAAGGGGAACAACAAAGAGATACTTTTGAAACTCTTTCATCTTTATCCCAAATTTCAGAGAGACAAAGGGTGCACAGGAGCTTAGGGAGACCACCATCCCGCAGCAGGCGGGATTCAAGTGAGCACCTCTCTTCTGCACTCCAGACTGGGACAAGAGGTTCCAGGAGACCCAGGGGAACAGAGTCCAGGCTGTGCTCTGAACAGCCTCTGGAGGGGATGATCAGGGCTGAAGGTTCGGTAGAAGTATAACACTAGTAGCCTCCAAGCAGCAGTCCAATGGAATGCTTCAATGTGCACCTGCACTGCATTCTCGCTCCCACCCCTCGCCCTGGACACAGATGGGCATGGTGCCTCTGCTTCTTGAAGTCTCCTCCCTCCCTCCCTGGAGAATTCCCTTTCTTAACTCTGCTAGATCCTCCACCACAGGGTATGAGCATCCATAGCCTATCTGCCGGGTACCAGTGAAGGCTGCCCCCCTTCTGGGAAGGACAGTGCATCTTGCTCTAAAGCTCTGTGCCACACATCTGCAGGCTGTCCGGATTCCAGGTGCCTACCTGATATTCACCTGACCATAAGGATCCTCTCTGCTTACCTGTTTAGCAAAAATAATATCATCCCATTGGCTCCATAGAACTATAGGTGCTATAGTTCAAAATACTCCATAAAAGTGCTGTATAAACATGTCAGGTTGTTGTCATTATCTTTTCTCCTTAAGGTCCACCATATGTCCCCAGGAAACACTTTTTCTGAAGGCAAGAAAGCCGCTACCAGCTCTAACAGTCTATAATTAATCATTCATTCACTCATCAAACAAATAGCTATGGAGCTCAGGCTACTCCGGTAAATAGGCAACATTTTTGTTCTAGTGGAGATTATGTTCTAGGAGAATGAACAAACAGGATTATTATAAGGTGGAGGAATATGATGAAAAAAATAAAGAGGCTGATGCAACGGATGAGAGTCCCTTTAGACAGGTGTCACAGAAGGCCACTTAGACGTGGGGCTTCTTATAGCATAAGATGCAGTTGCACAAAGAGTAGCGAGAGGCTCATTCCAAGGAGGGAGGTGAGGCCTTGAAGCATTACGTAGCTTGGATGATGGAAAAGCAGGCGGATGGTAAGAGAGCTAACAGCCAAGCGAGTCACAGAGATGAGGTCAGAGAAATGGTCAGGAGCAAAGTCATGAAGGGTCCCCTCGGCCATGCTCTCAAGAGCAAGGTTTCTCTTTCCAGTCCAAGGGGCTGCGGGAAATGTGCTCAACAGATTCGTGGTGTGAGCTGCTCTCCATTACTAGAATATCTACCTGTGGAGAATGAGCTGAAAGAGGGCTAGATGGAAGAAAGAAGACCCAGATGACAGTACAGAGAAAATTCATGCGGACAATGAAAGCTCAGCAAAGATGACAGTGGAGAAAGAAAAAACTAAAATCTACTTTGAAGGTAGAGTTGAAAGGACTTAAGAATGATCTGGGTAGCATTATATCCATGCTCCTGTACTGGACCAGGTCACACGTGCAGAAGGAGGAAGAAGTTTCAAGGAAGAGGCTCTCTCTAGGGGAACAAGTTTTGTAGTTCTCTTCATTGGGCTCCCTCTGTTCTGACACACAAGGAGAAGCAACGTTTCTGAATAAACCATGTCCTGGCCACATATGGCTGGGCAAATGAAAATCAATGTATTGATTCTCTTGAAAGGGCACAGGAAATCAGGATGTGCTCCTGACACAAGATTGTCTTGTTGCAGGCTAAACCACAGACGCCTCATTTCAATTAATGCAGTTTCTAGCTAGCCAGAGCTTAACCCAGATACCTTCAGTGCACTTGGGATTTTCCTGGACAAACAGGGACACCAGGAAAACTGTGAGAACTCTAGCACTCTGCTCTCTGTCTTTGCCTATCTGTCTGTCTGTCTCTCTCCTTTTGTCTTGAAACAATTTCAGATTTCTAAGAAAGTACAGTGGTAGGACAGACAGTTATTACGTAGGATTCTGTTTCTCCCAAGGTCACATGTTGCATAATTACAAAAATGCAACATTAGGGCACAGAAACTGACACTGGTATGCTGTGTCTGTGTGACTCTATTTTGTTTTACCACATGTACACATTTGTATAACCACTGTCACACTCAAGACACAGGCTATATAGGCTCTACTGGTCTCCACATCCTGCTAACCTCAGTGGCATACAGAAACCTCATCTCCCTGTAAGTCCTGATGCTGAACCTGTCATCATGCACACACGTTCGTGCGTGCACACATTCATGTACACAAATACACACACATGCACATGCGCACACACTTCATTATATAACTGTTTCATATATTTCCTTTGTATTCAATGGAATCTACTGTAGACATGCTATGTTTCTGCTTTGATAATCAAACATAATTTAGAAAGGAAAATCTATTGTGCTTATTTATGTGTTTACCCTGTTGCTCTTTCTTCCTTCTAGATGTTCCAAGAGCCCTCTTTTTATTGTTTCTTATGTCTCAAGAACTGCCCTCAGCCAGTATTTTAGAGTAGGTAGGTCTGGCAGCGGCAGATTCACTCGGTTTTCCTTCGTCTGAGAATGTCTTGGTTTTCCTTCCTGAAGGACTGTTTCCTGGGACAGAGAAGCAGGAGCTGAGCCTTGTTTTCTTTCATCTCTTCAAAAATATATGCATATCTCTTCTTTCTGGCCTCTGTTGTTTGCAATGATGAATCTATGTTTTTTAAAGTACCTTTTCTGTTGTAGACAAAGCAGCATTTCCCTTCCTGCGTTCGTGCTGGAGGCGGTGCACGGTCTCACCAGTTGCTCCCAGCTGGCCGTGTGCTCTCTGGGCTGCCCAGGCTGCCCTTGTACATGCAGCAACCCTCCTGCCTGCGCCCCTCGGGAGCCAGGGTTACAGGTGAGCTCCACCACTCCTGGTTGTTTTGTTTGTTTGTGGTTTTTGTTTCTTAGTTTTCTAAAATTTGACTACAGCGTACCCTGGTGTAGATTTCTTTGGATTTATCCCCTTTTGGGGGAGGGTGGTCGATCCTCTTTGGTATCCTCTCGGCCTGTTGAAACCATAGATAGGTTTCCCAAATTTTCCTTAAACTGGGACATTTTCTACCTTTTTGTCGCTGAGTGCTTCTTCAGCTCCACGTTCTTTCTGGGCCTATGGTGACACAAAAGTGAGATCTGTCGTACAGTGTCATAGATTCTCAGGGTTCAGTCTGCTTCTATTCTGTGGTCTCCTTTTCTCCTGTTGCTCAGATCGGGCCATTTCTACTGTTCTGTATTTAAACGCACAGACCCTTTCCTCTTGCCTTCCATTCTGCGATCAAGCCTGGCCGGCAAGTTTATTTTGCTGTATTTTTCACTTCCGATTTCCCTTGGCCTCCTTCACCCCTTCTATTGTTTTTTTCTGGTGATTTCTACTTTACTCTCTGTTTCAAACATGTGCATGATTGCTCGTCAAAGCATGGCTGTGATGGCTGCTGTAAAATCCATGCCAGGTCATCCTGAGTGCGTGGTGTCTCAGTGTTGAGGTCTGCAGAGTCCTCTTGCCGTGCTTTGAAGATGGCTGGTGTCCCCCAAAGAGCCATATGTGAAAGGTGGGCTCTCCCTGGAGCCACTTAGCCCACTAGAAGCACAGCCAAAGGAGATAAGGACGAGCCGTCCTCTCTTGTCTGCTTCCTGCCCATGAGGTGAGCAAATTGCTCCTCCTCCTGCTCACACCACCACCTCCAGAGGCCCAAAGCAATGAGTCTGTGCCATTTGACCAGAACCTCCGTAACTTTCCTTCTAGGCTGATGATCTCCGAGTACTTTGTTGCAGTACTGTGATACTGACGATACACCTCCCTCCACTCCCTTACAAAATCTTCTCTGCTTGCACTATTGTCAGAGAAACTTGACTGCCCTTTGCTCCAAAAACACAAGCATGTTTGCTCCCCTGAGCCTCTGGAGATTTGGGTCTAAGTTGTTTTTTGTTGCATAACTCAGGCATTTACAAAGCTTAAGAGCACAGACTTTGAAATCTGACTGACTCAGGTGGAAACTCAATTTTCCTACTTCCCAGCTCTGTGAACTTGGACAATTTATTTGACTTTCAAGCCTCAGTTGCTTCAACTGTAATGATTTATAAATATATTCTTAAAAGATTCTACAGGGGAAAGGAAGTGGTCAGTATGATGATGTTTTTATAACTGGTACAAATTGTTCCACAATACTGGAGAAGTAAGAATTTTTAAACAAAAGTCTCTTATAAAGGACAGCATATGTACAGAAGAGTACAGCCAAAGTGTGCAATAAAAAAATAAAGAAATAAAACTAAAGTAAATCCCATAGTCAAGAAACAGAACGTGGCCATTACCTTAAAAGTAAGATTACCAGATTGGCAGATAAAAATACAGGAACTGAATTTCAGATAGAAAACTGAATGATTTTTTTTAAGGTACACATTTGGGCCATGCAATATTTGAGTAATATTTCTAAAATACTCTTTATCATGTATCTGAAATTCAGAGCTCACTGAGTATCCTGAATTTTGTTTTGAGACCAATCTTATATAGCTCTTCCCCACCAAATCATCCTCCCTTCCAGCTGGCTTTCCTGATCATAATTCCTCTGCTTTTCTTTACAATTTTATGACCTTCATATAGTGTTGATTACTAAATACAGACTTTCATTTGGCCATTTTGTACTATCAAGGGCTTTTTAAAATAGTGTTTTATCTAAAGCACATCAAATCCAGGCCCAGTACACTGCTCACCAAAGCTACAGGCAGTCTAAACTGTCTCTGTAACTTGGCAGTGCAGGAACCCTGTTGTAGTCAGGGGTTGTGAGGAGAACAATTAGAATCAGGACATGGGGTTTATAATATTATTTTATAATTGTCGCCCAGGGTTAACACAAGAAAATGCAGGAAATCTATCCACAACACTAAGGACATAAAATACTTAGCCAAGGGCCTGGATCCCACAGCAATGTCTCACATGAGTCCAGATGAAGACCCAGAGCTCACGACAATGCCTCCCATGAGTCCAACTGGAAGTCTAGAGCCCACAAGAAGGACTCACGCCAGTCTCTTTCATGGACCTGTGCTAGGGAGGCCTGAAGGTTAGCAGTGGAAGCTAGGAAGTCTACGCCAGCAGGGTGAAGGAGCTGTGCTGGTAGGTTGAGGGTTCAACGCTGGAGCCGAGAAGTCACACTCACAACAAAGACCAGGGCTGTCCTGAAAAGCACCACAGCCATCCTCAGTGACACGGAGGCCCTGAGCTCCTCCAATGATAAGCACAGTCAAGTACATGCCAGGAAGCCAGCGTGACGAGTTCATCCTGGAGACCAAGCTGTATGTCTTCCCCTCCAGAGCCAGGAAGCGATGCTCGATGTGAGGACCAGAGCTTCTCCAGGAGAACCAACAGCTCAAACAGCAACATGTAGGAGAACCCACAAAGCCTCAATGCCTCAATGCTTCAATGCGCCTCCCTTCTCCTCCACGTCTCTATTTATGCTGGGAGTTTTCCTCAGGTGGAACGTCTATGCTCAGCATCATGGTGATTTAATTCTGCTGGCATTAAGTTAACCACCAGTTTTTAATCCATAGCAAAACCAACCAAGAAAATCTGGGGAGAGGCCCACAGATATCACCTCCAAAGAGACTTCTTATCACACGCATGGCTTCAGTGCATGCAGCTCTGAGTTACCTCCTTCTGAGCTCCAGCCCTCTGAAGCTGGGTAAATGCTGCTCAGGTTCTCCCCTCCTGCAGTCCACCCACCACCCTGTCCTTAGCTGGACTCCTCCTAGGGAAGTCCACTGCCTCTGCCTTGAGCCCCTCCTTCTCAACTCTTGGAAAAAGATGTGCGTTTCTACCCATCATTGTCACAGCAGAAAGAGGGCTAGGGACGCTTGAGGAGAAATGCTAGATGACTTTGGAGTTGGCAGTCCATTGCCAAGAGCTAGATTACCATTTTTAAAGGAAAGAAGGATGAGAAAAGCAGCAGTGTCCTCCTGTCCTTCAGGGAAAAAAAGGTCATTTCTTCCAGGTAAGAAATAAAAAAAGTAGTTATAGTTGTATAGTATTTTACACTAAACTCCTTGTATTTTTTAAACAAATTTTTTTATTTTTAAAAAAAAGATGATACAGAATTTCAAAACAAAATAACAGGAGATTAACACTGGTTAATATATTGCATATTATTGTGTTTAAAGTAGTTATTCAGATTACAAGATATACACATAAAAAAGATCATACAATCAAACAATGAAAGCATAAACTGTCCTTTTTGATGAACTAACAGAGATTAGTAGTATAGTTATCTTGCATATATATAACACACACACATATATACATATATACATACATATATATACATATATATATACATATGTATGTATATATATATATTCTTCTTTCCCCATCCCAATTTTTCTTTCCTTTTGAGCAGTTTCTTCTCCATTCACTCTCACAATATCTGTTGTACATTTTGGATCTTATTTACTCTTTCGGTGTTTTACACTAGGGAGACAATAGGATATTTACATGCATAAACTACCTGTAATTTACATAAAAATCATCTATTTCAATGTTTGAAAAACAATGAGAATCACTGGCAACATTACTATCGCTGTTCTTTTGTCCTTTCGTTTTTGTTTTTGTCTGATCTTTTCTTGTGCGTCTAGTGTCTCTCCCAAGTCACAGAAACCCAGACTCCACCCCTTGAGGCTCATCCTTGGAAAGCTATTCTGTGTCACCTCTACCAGAGCCTCTTTTCTGCCCAAATTCAGTTACAACCTGGACGAAACAAAAGCATTCACTGCGGCCAGAAGAGCGGAACGTTGTGACGGCAGGGCAGACTGTGGCCTGAAGGCCCAGGGTGCAGGGAGAAGAAAGGCCTTCTCTGCCCTCCTCAGCGGGAGCGCAGGGCCCTGGGAGCCAACCAGGCCGCTGGTCCCCTTCCCACCCATCTCCAGCTCCTCCTCCCCAGCTGCCTGTCTGGGTCACGGCCCAGCGGAGACCATGAAAAGGCTACAGAGACAGTGACTGGGAGAGGCTGCCAGAGACCCCAGGGAGAGCTGGCCCCACAAGTATTTGTTGACCGCCAGGTTGGTCACCATCTGTCAAAGCCAATGACACAAACAAAGGCAAATAAGTCAACAAAAGGCCTTGCTTGTATTTGATGAGGATCAAGGCCATTAAGGAATAAGTCAGAGAGCTGGGCTGTGGTCCTATCCTAACGAGAAGACCAACATGACGCATTAGCAAGGAAATATCTCTAAAATTGGAGGAAAATTCCCAGCCTTAGTTTGTCTTTGTTCGTCAGAAATTAAAGATAGAGTAAGTTCCAGCACTCAGAAGGCTGAGGCAGGAGGATTACTTGAGCCAGGACTTTGAGATAAGCCTGGGAAATACAGCAAAATGCTGTCTCTAAGATAGATAGATAGATAGATAGATAGATAGATAGATAGATAGATAGATAGAATTTTATGATGGGGCATGGCTATAATACAGGATACTGGGAGGCTGAGGCAGGAGGATCACAAGATTGAGGCCAGCCTGGACAATTTAGGGCCATTTGGGGGGGTTGTCTCAAAATTTTAAATAGTAAGTAAATAACGGAGACCTTATTTTCATCAGACTTACTGCACTGTCATCAGGCACTGGTTTGTGAGTTAAAGGATTTGCCAAAAGGCTCCATCTAAACCGGCACCCTTGCCACCACATTTGCACTGATCTTAGCAGACAGGGGGGAGACAGGCTCTCTTATCAGCCTTCTGATTGTCCTGCACTGTGGCGTTTACAATGCCAAGTGAAAACTGCTTGTGGGGCTCAGTGTGGCAGTGCGCGCTTGTGACCCCAGCACTCTGGCAAGCTGAGGAAAGGGCATCATGAGCTCAGGTTCAACCTGTGTGGACAATTTAGTGACTTAGCAAGATCCTGTCTCAAAGTCAAAAGTAAAAATGGGCCAGGGATGTAGCTCAGTGTGAAGGAGGTCCTGAGTTCAATTCCCTAGCACCAGAGACAGAGAGAGAGAGAGAGAGAGAGAGAGAGAGAGAACTCCCTGAGTCTGTGAGACCAAGGAGGCTTCATGTGTGCAGGGTTCCAGAGAGACTCATCAGTATGTACAAGGAATTCCTTCCTCCATTCTGCTTCTTCATTATACATAGTATTGGCTTAGAAACCTGTCCAGGATTTCAAACCCATACCCTTATTGATTTTGTTGTTATTGTGACTCTTGTCTGAGTTTTAGGTTCTAATTCACAGAAACAAGGAACCAGCCTGAAGGGTGCTTGTGCCCCACCAAGTGGAGAGGCCTCCACAGAAATCCATCCTGGCTTTAATAAGAAAGGCTGCTCCTGCCTGGCCGCAGCTATGGACCTGTTCAGAGAAGAGCTCGGGGATTCTCCCTCAAACCAGAAGAAAGGCAGGAGGAATTCTGGGCTACTGTGTTCTACTCATTGTGGGGAGGAAAAGCTCTGTCTGATACCTGTCCTAGAGCCTGGCTGAAGTAGCAACTCTCTCTCTGAGGAAGGGACTCGGTGACCAGCTGAGCCAGCCTTGTGGCCTGTACTTGTAGCATGTTCAGTACACCAAGGGACCCACACCCTTTGCCTTTTTAACCCTTGGGGGCTGTGGCAGTACCTCCTTCCTACAGGAACGAAGAGAGGCTAAGGGAGGCTGAGGAAGCCGTGCCGCTCTTAGGGACAGGAACCTCCTTCATCTTGGGTTTCTTTCTGTTTCTCTCTAATTACAAAAGTGTGATCACTTTACAGAGAAACTTTGGAAAGTACCAAAAACTACCAAGAAAAACAGAGTCTCCTACTGTCACCACTCAGAAGGAGGCACTGCTGCTGATATGTGCGAAGGTAAAGTCTGTGCTCACATAGGGAGGCATTGAGTGCATTCTCTTCCATTTGTAAATGTGATATAAACTAGAAACAGTGAACTGCATGCAGTGAAGATCACACTAGCTGGCCTAGGTGGTGCAGGGCTTCTCCACCCTAAGGATGCAAACATACTCAAGAGAGCGTGCGGAGATTCGAACATCCCCCTCTGTCACCGAGCCTAAGTATTATTTTTGAGACCTCCAGCAGATTTCACACCTGTCCCCAGGGCCCTTGTGTGCTATGTGTCATCTGAAAGCTCCTTGGGAACAGTGTTGCAGCCACTGCCCCTCCTTCCCTTAGCACCTTCCTGCTCTGCGTCCCAGCTTGGGGCAGCACACCGGGCTCTTTCCCACTCTCTGAGATGCACTGGGTTTGCGGTCTCCCCGGGGGCACCTCCCAAACACCCAGGTCCCCACAGATCCCCCGGGTTTGTGCTGAGACCAGATCCACATTGGCAGGGTCCGGGCAGCTCTCCATGTGCCCAGGCTGGATTCTCACAGTCCCAGAGCCCCACTTTGAGTCGTGGGCCCCAGAGTTCCTTGCTAAGGTTCCTAAACTCTGCCCAGAGACCAGATGGCAGTAGCCATCTCCGTGCAGCTCTCCATGTGCCCAGGCTGGATTCTCACAGTCCCAGAGCCCCACTTTGAGTCATGGGCCCCAGAGTTCCTTGCTAAGGTTCCTAAACTCTGCCCAGAGACCAGATGGCAGTAGCCATCTCCGTGCAGATTCTCTACTTGGTCTTTTCTCTTCCCCCATTCAGATAAATCCGCCCATACAGGCAGATGCCTGGCTACCACCCACCACTTCAACTCCAGATTCTCCATGCTTTATTGTCCCCCTCTCCCCCTGTCCTGTCATCAGCTCTGCTGGCACCAAGGGCCCTGTAAACATCCCGAGCAGAACAGCTTAGTCATCTTTCTTTTTTTAAACTTCTTAAAAATTGTATTAGTGCGTGCTGGCCATACGTAATGATTACATTCATCATCGTGGGACATCGGTACTGGTACCAGACACACCTTAATTCTTTTTACTCCCCTCCCTTCCTCACTCCCCCCATTTCTTGGTCCCCTTCCCTTGGCCCAGCCCCAGCTGCTCACCAGAGAGCCTCAACCGCATAAAGACAACCAGAGCTTACCAAGGTTACCATCCCGACCTCAGGCAGTGCTCCCTCTTATAAACAGTCCGCACCAGCTCTTAGAGTACTGCTTTCCCGGCTAGATAAACACCCCTGCAACAATCTCCCACATAAATCTTGACTGCATTTGGGAATATTTCTTCTTTATGACAGAGGCTTACAGTTGCAACCAATGGATCAAAACATGGAAACATTGTGCCCGTTGATACACTGTATATCATCTCCCATTCTTTTTCCATGGGGCTGTATTGCCAAACATTAGGTCCTTTGGTTTAGGGTAAGGGATTCAGAGAAACGGAAAGATGTTACCTGCTCCCATATAGCACCAAGCCCTGCTCTTTCAGCAGGATTGAAATCCACTCACTCTGCTCTGGTTACGTGTACCAGTGTGAAAATGCAAACGCTCCATCCCCTGAACTGGGGCACAGATCACACATCTAAAGGCATAGATGCTTTAAGTCAGCACTTTCCCTTAGCTTGAGAGTCGCACACTGAGCCCCAAGTGCCAGGAAGCCTGGGGTTGCTGCTCGGGGGGTGGAGGTACACAGCGAAGAGGGACACTGAAGGACAGGGTCAGGGACTCAGGTCTTGTCCTCCACTGGGACCTCCCCCACCCTGCGGGGTCAGCAGTAAGGAGCTGGGGAAGAAGCATCCAGGGACAACCAAAGACATCAGCCTGGGGTGGGAGAGGGAGACAAAAGTGACACAGCAGGGACAGAGAGCCCCCAGTTCCCTCGACCTTGCCACATTTTTTGGCCTTTTCTAATCACAGGATGGTTGAAAAGCCTGTGCTTTCCTACAAACTCTATAAGCTCCACGTCTACTTCCCCTGGCTCCAGCAACTCCTGTGCACCAAGGGGCTGAGCCGAAGAGGTGCTTTTGGAGCCTCTGGAGTCAGGGAGAGTCGCACTCCACAGCCCTTGGGCTCTGTGAGGCAGCCTGTCCAGTCCTAGCGAATGAACAGCAGAAGTTCATCAAAAGCAGAGTATGCCAAGGGTGCCACACAAAAGAACAATTAATAAAATTTAAGGGACAAAAGTGGTATTGGGAGCTGCACATTTTATAGAGCCTTCTCATTAAAAGAGAAACGCAATGAGCCCTGTGCAGGGGCCACTCCCTCGAGGCTGGCCCTGGAGACTCACAGTCCATTAGCCCTGGGCCTCATTTCCAAGTCGATGGATGCCACCTGTCTGGCTTTGGCCTCCAGAGGACGGTGTTTTCTGGTTTAAAAAGCAGCAAGAAAAAGACTCATGTTGAGCATTCTACATAGCTAGGGCAGCATCTGCTCTCACCCACAACAGGATCCAGGCGCAAGGAAGGGTGCCAGGATTTTTTTTTTCCTGGTAATGGTTTTTGAAAGTCTCTAAAAAGTTTCTAGTATAGATCTTTGCCTCAGAGTCCCCATCCCTAGGCTGGAAGATTGGCTCTTGTAGCTCTGGTATTTACCTGGTATAGGACTGTGGTGTCATTGATCTATGGTTCCCAGGAAGTCTGGGGACCTGGAGTATTTCAGAAGTGATTCAGCTTCCATATGAGGAAAAGATGCATGCCAAAGTGCTCCATCTAAAGCACCCTTTATTATTACAATTGAATTTACTGGCCTTGTTTATAAGGAACAACTCATAAGCAGCCATCAGTGACTTAGTCAATACGCCACTGGCTTGAAAATCAGACTTTAATGCACTTATTTTAACTCAGCAAAGATGAATTTAGGAAAGACAAGTACAAAACATCTCCTCTCCCATACAGTGGGGGAGTACTAAAGACGAGATTCTAAAAACCCACTGGAAGATTCTCTGGAGGAAGAAGTTTCTCCCCAAGCCCTTCCTACCTCACATCTTGGAGAGATAGTCTTCTAGAGCTGATGGCCAAGACAGGAGGGAGAGGGGCTGCTGATGCTCAGCTGTTTGATATTCTGTCAGCATCTGAATGACTGAGCTCTGCAGTCTTCCTTTTTGAAGGCGGATGTTAAACTTGTTTGTTCAGTTGGTGAGACGGCTCTTCTCAAATTTGTCTTCAGAATGAGCTGATGCTCGCTGTGAAGGATACCTTTCTTAGGAACACGGGCATCCAACCTGAAAATCAAGGCTTTCCACCAAAAGACTGTACAATGCAAGGCTTTGCAACAGGCAACAGGCCTGAAGCAACAGGCAAAATGGGAGAAGAGAATAACACCAACAATAACACCTTCAGCAGAAACAGTCAGGCAACAATCCTTCTGCCGCCAGTGAAACAACTTTCACGTGCCAGGCACAGAAGTGCTGCACCATTTTATAGGTGAGAATACCAAAGCTCAGAAACTTTAAATGACTAACTCAAAGTTACCAAGGCAATTGATGTGAGAGTCTTCTGACCAAAAACTGACAAGTTAAAAGTCCAGCTCTATCAGTTAATTACAATTAATCCCAATCCTGCATGCCCTTTGGCTCTCCATTAGTCTCAACAAGAGTCTAGCAGGTCAAAGTAGAGAAGAAAGCGATTTCCGGATTGCTTCCTACTTCACCCCGAGATGGTGCCCAGCTTGGGCTGTTGAAGTATCCTGTGTGACACCAGCCTCTACCGAGGAGGCCTCCTGCAATTGCCAGTGCCCACTGCCTTCTACCCTTTGTCCCTTCAGCCCTTGGGGTAGTAAGAGTTTACCATGGCTTCAGTCTCTGGATCCCCTGATACCCTTTTCTGGCCTTCTTATCTGGTCTTGCCCTGCTGAGCAGTCCTGTCAGGAAGGTTCTTTGTTGGAACCAACCATCTGAATTCAATTCTGCCAGGCCCCCAAATGATGCACTTTCTAAGCCCTAGTCTGCTCATCTGTAAAACAGAGATGATTAATAAACTTCATAATAATGCATCATAGGGTCATTATGGTAACTCAGATGATCAGACTAGCCATTTGTATACTGCTTACGTGTATATGTTGTTGTTAGTATTATTACTTACAATACCAATACTGGAATTAAAAATCCAAGCCCCTTTGTAAAGTTCATACTTTTCCCATCGGACTACACTCTCTTCTTTAGAGAAAAGAGGTCAGGCATCTCTCAGCCTGTCTTGGAAATATCATATTTAGACTGTCACATGAATTAAATCATTCCTTATTCCTTCCTTAAACAAAGTTCCTCCAGCTCAACAGATTTGTCAGTTAAGTGGGAGCTCGCCAAAAGAACAAAGTGTACTGTTCTCTTTTAAACATCCCAATACCAGACACAGTTCTATGTCTTTCACCCAACAGGAACTTTCTGGAACATCATCTCATAAGGAAGCCAATGAGGGCTAAAGACAAACCATTGTAATTAGTACTCAAATAACAGGTGTTGGTCACAAGTCCATCATGAGAAACCACATATTCATCAGCCAGTCGACATGACCTTCTCAGCTGCTACGTGAGCAGTGCCTGCGAGGCTGTGTCTGCCCTTATTCCTGGAGCAAGGCACTCGCGCAGTCCTCAGAAATACTGGGAAATGTCTCTCCAGATAGGAAGACTCCCAGCCCATGCAGCCCAGATAGCAGTTCATACACAAGATGAGGATGAAATAAGGAAGGAGGAGGAAAAGCTGTAGAACATGAAGGGCATTTGAGTGTCTATAGAGTTTTAAAGATCATGCTGTCCTGAAATCTCCTCACACGCCTTCTTAAACATGTTCCCTGTCATCGTATCCACCTCTCTCAGAGGTTTAGAAAGCAGGGAGTTAAAGAGACAGTGTGCGGTTTGTTCTTCTGCTTGTTTGTTTTTTGTAAATACACAAACCTAGTGCATGGTTTCCATCACTGAAATAACCAAACGTCATCACCACTAGGATGTGCTGTCTCAGCTGAGGAGTCAGACACAAGAGCTGGCAGCAAAGTGTAATGAAGAACACGGGCTTGGAAGGGAAAAACCTGGCTTTCAGGTCTGACTCTGCTACTTTCTAGCCATGAGTCCTTGAGTAATTTACACTCTCTGTGCCTCTTCATTAGAAGGACGAGGGTGATGGTGTCTCTTCTAAAGGTTATACTGAGTATCAGGTCAAACTTAGTGAACCACCTAGTGCAGACATTGTCTATCTTTAATAGCTACTGTTGCTTTTGTTCTCTGAGCTCCTAACTCAAGCTGTGATAGATAACTCATGTATAGACCCAGAGGAAATTGTTCCTGTAAAATCCCAGAGCACCAACATGAATGCTACAAGTCCAGGATTCCACCACAGTGTTGCCAATAACTTGCTATGTGGCCGTGGGCCCTGCCTTCATGTTAGAAGGAATTGTCACATCCCCTCATGATCCTTCGATTAGCTGTATTTTGATCCTATGTTCTAATTGGCGTATGACTCTAAGAAATCAAACTGAGGAAAACCAATGAATTACTACATACAAGTTGAAGTTTTTGATAGGAAAAAATATCTGAGAGATGTTTTAAAATAGATCACTGGTGAAGAAAAGTCTGGCAACCATTCCCAAAGGCATCATTGCTCTAGTATAATACATTTCCAGCATTTATCTTACAGACCTTGATTCTCTAGAATTTTCTGCCATCAGAGAAGACTAAAAAGTATTTCGTTTGCTTTTTTTGGTCTTTTTCTTACCACCTGCAGTCACGAAACACTGGCGGCAATCACTTAGCCTTACACTGTGGTCTCTTTCAGGATATTGATCTCCAATAGATAAATGGAATATTAAATATGAACCAATTCTTTCAAAAAGATTATCAAGCATGTGTTCTTGGCAAGGTACAATTTTAAATAATGGGAGCCCAGCAGTGAATAAAATAGAAATATCCTCCTCCCTCATGAAGTTTCCTTTCTACTGAAGAAAGATACAAAACAAACCAAATCGTCCAACGGCTATATGAAATAATGTTATTGGAAAGTGCTTTGAAGGAGAAAATGCCCTGGTTAGGTGACAGTGAGGACACACCAGGGAGGTTACAACTGGGCAGGTGCTCGGGGGCTGGGAATTGGCATCATTGGTGTCTAGGAAAGAGCGCTCGACATACGAGTGGAGCCCAAGGTGGACGTGATCTTGGCGGTCCGAGGACACTTTCGCCACCGGTTAGAGAGAAGCCAACCAGAGCACAAGTGGGTTCCAAAGGGCATGGACCCGTGGGGCCCTGTGCACCACTGCCAGGACCAGTAGAGGAAACCAGCAGAAGAAAGAAGGAAAGAAAGAAAGGGACATCTGACCCAGAGCTCACAACAGCCTGGGGCAGAGGACACTGCAACCGTCTGACCCAATCATTTTGAACACTCGGGACTGCGGCAGTTCCAAAAAAAGTAGAGGGGCCTGTGACTCTGTGCTGAGTCTGGGGGGCATTGGCTCTGCCCTCTAAACAGAGGAAGTCTCTGCCCCGCTTGTCACCCCACCACTGCTCTTTGACACTGGTAATAGCTCAAAGGAATCCCATGGGAAGACCCGTTTTTAACATGAAGGTTAAAATGACAGGAAAGGGTATTGCAAGCAAGTGCAAAACCCTTTACTGACTCGCATAGATCTTTTACTGAAGTTGCTTCTGTCATTTACAGTTTACCTGTTTCTCAGTGTAGGCGTGCCTAGATGTGCCAGCATCCGTGTGTGGGCTGGAATAAAGCTTTTGTTGTTAGAAGTCATGAAGTGAGATACATCCATTCACCACAAAATCTTATTTTTTCCCCTACCTTCCTGCTTAGGGTATAGGGTTGCTTTTTCCAAACAATTGTATGTGTTCTTGAAGTACTTTCTGGGGACCACGGTTTCAAATTGTCAGTTAAGTAACTCTTGATAAAAAGAGCTTAAAATAACATATTCCATGGAGTTAAAATAACATGTTTCGTAGAGATTCCTATCGAATCATTCCACAGAGTTAACAGAGTAAATATATTTATGACGAGGTCTAGGATAATAGCTTGGAGTGACTGGCTATGGAAAGAAATGTCTTTTAAAAGGGTGTTCTGTCATAAAAATGTTCCTGTGATTTTGTCTTTTGCTCATCTATCCAGGTTGTTTTAACATGGTGTATTTTATGATAACAGTTAAACACTTGGCCTTACGTCCTTCTGCCCCCATATTTAAACGAAAGAAACACCCTTCACTGTGTCCTGTAGGTGCCACCCCTTTGATTCCCGCCTGGTATCCCAAGTTAGGTACCTGGGAAGCCCCGTGGCAGTGCTTCAAGTCACACCAGAGACTTTCACAGTTGGATTACACCAGGTTTCCTCTAGAATTCCTTCACGCCAGTGTGGCTTTTGATTGTGCTCAATGTTGCTATTAAGAATCAGTGTTAGAAACAGCCGTGGTTAGAACTGCTTTTATTTTGTCCATGTCTAGTGGAGAAATTCCAGCCAGCATTTGACATTTCTCACCTTGCAAACAACTTGTTTTTGAAAAATAAGAACTCGTGCATCTAGCTTCTTCTTTTCCTTTTATCCTCTCTTGAGTAGGAAAATCAGAGACGGTTTGCATTCAAAGTTAGTAGCACTCCTTAGCTGTTTCTGTTATAACTATCCCTCTAGTCCTCACTCTTATTAAACTGCTTCAGGGTTTTGATTTTCATTTAAATATCTTTTAGATGCATGGACCCTATTTTGTAACGTAAGCCATTTCAGCAGTGTTTGTTAAGTGATCAACGCAAACAACTCCTTAATCTCTTGTGAAAAGGAGAAACAGTGCTTCACTCACTCACTGCTTCTCTGGGCAGGCTCTGCGCTACAGATGCTACTGTCTAAAGAGACAATGATAGGAAACAATGAGCTTTTTGAAAGTCCTCTATCTCCTGCAGTCCAGTGTTTCTACCTTCTTTCCTTTTGCAGAACAGAGATCTACTTTTAAATGATGCATGCTATGTTCTTTCATAACCTGAAAGTCTCTTATCTTGGGGCTCACATTCCCAGGCCTTTGCACCCCGCCCCCAGCCTCCCAAAGAAGCCATGTCAAATTTTTCACTAGCTAAGTTACAAATTTTGTTGAAATTCCTGATATGTCATTTATCATCTTGAGCAGATGCCTACTTTGTAGTGCCAGAGGGGCATTGAAGTTGGAAGAAGCAGGTTTGACCGCCGCCTCACCACACGTAGGTGCGGGCTGCAAAACTCCCCAGTGTAAACCTCAGTGGGTGGTAGAACACCAGGCCAGGAATCCTTTAGCCACTCACAAAGCACTGATTTGCTTCTCAGTATGTTAGAAGCTGAGCCCCAGGTGCCTGTAAGGAGGCAAATGCCAGTGAGCGACCTGCCAGGCCCTGGGAGATAACGTTGTCGCTGTGATCCTCCTCTCTAGGTTCTGATGTGCTCCACATGGTCTACAGTGTCCACACAGCCTCCCACCCTCTGCCTCCTCAAGGTCCACTTCATGCTCAGTGTAAACATTCGGGCCAAGCGCTCCTTACTGCAAGGAAGCCTCTCTAGGAAGGAATCTTCCAGTCTCACGGTCAAGAGTCAAAACTGAGTTCAACCCTGGTGCCTGCATGAGGGGAGCCTGAATGAAGCTCTCAGAAGAGCTGAGTGTTTCCTTTTCGCTGCCACTGTGTGTGGTGCACTTCCCTAGACAATGCCCACGACTTCAGAAAGCCCAGAGTCCTCCACCATGTCATGTGGATGATTTAAAAGCAGTGCTTTTAAATGCCTTCTCATTAATTGGCTCTCAGTGTTACTAAACCAGATCACTGGGGGCCGAGTCCTCTTTATGACTTGCTTGTTACCCAGGCCAACTCCAACAAATTACAAACATCTATAAAGACAAGGTAGAGAAGGCCGGGGTTTAGGACTTAACCATTTCTAACACAGTTTCTACATTTGCACCTGCTTTACTCACAGTCTAGCGGTGAGACTGAATTTATACATGAAGGCAAAATAAGAGTTCTATAAAATCCATCTCTGAAAAACTTCTAATTCTTTGCACATAAAGATGATTTCACAGTATTACCTGATAGGTAATGTGTTTCAGTGTGTGCATTCAAGAATGTATTAATCGTGGACAGCCTAGTAATCTCTTCAGTGAAATTCGTCTGGGTCTACTCCATTGAGGTTTAGCTTTGTTCCAAGTCCCAGATCCAACCCAAGCCTTAGACCGATAGACTAATGTCACCTATCCTTGATATAACTCGTAGTTCTGAAATTCATCATTCTCACCCTAACTTTCTTCAGAAACTTCTGTTTATTATAGCTCAACAGTTCTTCGGTTCCGAGCCAGCCCACCACCCAGCTCATCCCTCTCATTACCCGTGCTCAACTAGTCCCCTCTTCAGGGAGGGTCTCTGTCCCTTCTGAAAGACATTTCACCCGGGGTCCCACTTGCCTCCCCAGCCTCCACCAAAGCCTCACTCACTAAATTATTTCCCCCGCCCTAGCTTCAGAAGTCCTGTTCCCTTCCTTTTACTTACCTATGTTTTCTAACCTTTCTGTCCCATTCTGAAAGTAAATTCCCCTGTCTTCCAGCCACAGTTCATTCCCGCCGCCTCCATCCCCCATGCTGATGACGAAGCTCGCCACCTCCCCCTCTCACTTCCTTCACTCCTCCCTTGCTGCCATCTGTCATCCGTGGCACCAGTTCTCCAGAAAACCCACTCTCACAAAGGTCACCAGCAGTCTCCCTGTCACCCAGCCTACAGGCATAGCTTTATGCCTCAGCTCCCTCTGCGCTTGCCTTGCTGGCTGTGCCCCACACCCGTCTCCCTCACTCTTCTGACGAAGGAGTGGTGTGGCTCTTCAGTAACCCGTAACCCCCACTGCCCAGCCTCACCCCTCAGCCTGGCGCTGCCCCCACACACCGCCCTGCTCCATGTCACCCACCAATCTCGTGTCCGCTGCATCCTCCCTTACGCTTGTATTCAGCCAAACAGGAAAATTCATGGCTCCGGCTCCGGAAAGCTAACTCCACCATTTTTGATCCTGTCCCTCCTTCCCTGCATCCTCCACCCCAAAACTCAAACCTGCCTCCGGCTTCCTTCTGTTTTCCTTCTACTCACTTCCTGGAAGTCAGGCAGCCCACAGCTTAGGCACAAATCTTTCAAGTCAGAGATCCTTAAATTTTATATTTTGATACTGCTTATGAACTATTAATCCTGAAAAAGCCACTTCACCCCTCATGCTTCAGTTTTCTCTGCTATAAAAGCAAGGCAAATGATAAGAATAACATCAAGCAAAGTCACTCCTTCCTAGAGTTGTTCCAAGCAGGCAAAATATTTCCCCTGTGCTGGTGAAAGAGGCAGCAGCAACTGCTCTGTGGCCACTGTCTTGGAACCTGCTCCTCCTAATTTCTTCTCCTCTCCTTTCCTCTGACCACATCTCCAGAATTTGGTTCTGCTTTACACCCCAGCCCTGATCTTTCTTCTGAGATCCACCTCATACTTCAAATCATGTACTAACACCTTCTCTAGATGTCCGGGAACCTCAAGCTGTGCATGTTCTGTCAGGGGCTGAATTGTGTCTCTCCAAGAGTCCTATGTTGACACTTCATCTCAGAATATTACTGTGCTTGGAGCTAGGCCCTTCAGAAAGACAAGTAAGCTAGGCTTCTGTTTGATCTTACTAACGTCCTTATAAGAAGAAGAGACATGGACTCACAGACAGACAGCAGTGTGCACACACCCTGAGGAAAGGTTATGAGCAGGAAAAGCAACAAGGAGGCCCCCTAGAACCCAGGAAGAAAGGCCTCAGGAAAACCAGCCTGGCCCAGCACCTTGATCTGGACTTCCAGAACCTGAGAGAATAAACTTCTACTGCTTAAGCCACCTGGACTCATATTTTGTTATAGCAGCCCGGTGAACTAATACCTGTCCAAAGCTAAAATCCCTACATCTTCCTTTTACTTTCCCCTCTTCCTTCATCCTCTTTTGGCAGACCAATGTCTCTTCCTTCTCCCGCAAAACACACAACTCACCAGTCTCCAAGGCCTGCTGATTTTAATTAACTTAAACGCACTGCCTGTGCATCCCCTTTCTTGGCTCAGCACCCCATGGTCTTTCATCTGGTCTATTGCAATAGCCTCCTGCCTCATGTATCTCTCTTCACAAGGGCATTTGTCCACTTCAGTCCACCAAGTATACCAGTTAGATTAACCGCTCTACAACACCACCTTGTTGGCACCTACCTTTCACCAGAAAGCCCTTCAGCAACTCCCCTCTGCCCAGGAAACACTCCTTAGCCCTACACCAAAACTGTGCAAAGTATAGCTCCAAGTCACACACCAATCTTTTGCATTTGCAATATCCTTAGGCCCTTATTCAGTCAAAAAGAAAAGAAAATTTAGGCTGGGCGTGGTGGCTCATGCCTGTAATCCCAGCACTCGGGAGGCAGAGGCAGGAGGATCATTGCGAGTTCAAGACCAGCCTGGGCTACAAAGTTAGCTCAAGGCCAGCCTGAACTGCATAGGGAGACCCTGTCTCAAAAAGACAAAAAAAAAAAAAAAAAAGAAAGAAAGAAAAGAAAAGAAAACTTATGGTTCCTAAAAATGTGAAAACTTACGGCTCCTAAAAAACAGCTTTACCCCTTTTGACCACTCCTTGAACTGAAATGCCTCCCTGAGCCTTGCTTTCATCCTGTACCAAGCCTTCCCTCTCTTAACCCTTGCAGAAAAAGATCTCTGTCCTGGGGGTAGCCATCTTATAGGTCCAGCATCCCCCAGACCACCTGGGGGGCCCTTTATCACTCCTCACCCACTGTAAACCTACTGACTAATTCACCTTTTGCCTGCTGGGGTCCAGCACAGCCTCTGACACACGGCCTCTGACCAGTGTGGTCTGGATGAGCCAATGAACTGGCAGCTATTGAGGTTGCGATGATGAGTAACCTTGACCCTCACCATGAACCACTCTCAAAAACCAGCCACAGATCCTGAATTCACTCTACTAGGTTAACTGTGTGCTTGTCTAAGTAAAGTGATTCACAAGTCAATATTATATTCCGGAATTAAAGCACCAAAGACAAAGCAAATAACAAAAAAAAAAAAAAATTATAAAGTAAGTGGCAGTAGGACACAGGAGGCCTGGTGTGATGTCAATCATTCTAGCTGTCATAATTTGACCTTATTTCCCTGGGGACAGTTCTGGCTTTATTAATCATTCCTGGAGAAGGGTTCTCACACCACTCCCAACTGAGAACCTGTGGGAAGCACTTTTCACCTGAGCTGCTTTAGCTGACTTTTCTCTCAACCTAAAGGTTTGCTGTCCCCAACCCTGCTTGTCTCTCTTGCTTGGGATCATCCATGACAGAATCCAAACTCTGTAATGTGCAGCGTGGGATGTGTGCCGACCGGCCTCTCTCAGCAGTCACCTCAGGCTGAGAACTACAGTGCTCTGTACTTCCCCAAGGCCTTTCTCAAGTGGCTGATGCACTGGGTTCTCCATCTGCTCACCTGAAGAGCACTCAAGTGCAAGCATCAGAATGCACACAATTCTTTGGGCTCTTTTCCATGGTCTTCACATTGAGAAAAAATGGATCCGCTGTGCACAGCAGGGCTGAGAGGGGTGACCACAAGGTGGGTACTTCACCTGGGCTCTTGAATGCTATGTGTTATGATTTGCTGCATCCACTCTTGGAAAGGGAGAACTTGCCAAGCTAGTTAATAGTTTCTTGCCTATTTTGGTAAAGTAAGACATAGTTCTACCTCTCTTCAGAAAAGAAAATAAGCTTGTCCAAATAAAGCCTTAAAATGAATAGTAAGACTCCAAAGAGGCAAGATCACATACTTACAGGTTAGACTTGACCCCTCCAGGTCTTGGTTTCCTTGTCTGCTGAGGATCATAACAGCTGTTCGGTTCAAAACCAATGAATAAGTGATTTGGAGATTAGAAAGCACTATCACTGATTTTACATGTGTTTCTTATATGTAGTACTTCTGAGCTTTCTTACATACATATGAAAGTTTCTTCCATTAAATAACTCAGTCTATACATATTTGTGCTAATTACTTTGTCCTTACCACTACCAGGTTCCTGAGCAGTAAGAATGAGGATGTGAGAAATCACAGCGTATGCCTCACCCATGGTAGATGCAAACTATACTTGTTGGGTTAGTTAACTGGTCAGTCCTATAAGCTTTTTCTGATGTGTCTGTGGTTACCCAGTGGCCAGATTCATACTCTTTAGTTCTGTGGTGTTTCTATAGAATTTTCAAAAAAAAAAAATATGGGCAAGCTAGCAGAGGGTCTGGTATAATGGGAAAAAATGTGTCATCCACATTATGCATGGCTCATGTACAGTGAAACCCTTACTGCAAGGTTCTATGATTATTTCCTAGAGTAATTCTGAACCGAGACCAGAGGGGGATACATAGGATGTAGAACTTAACCTTGGGACTTTGATCAGAAGACCTAGGATGGAGTCTAGACGTTAATATTTTTGACCCAACCTTCAATTTTCCCATATTGAAAACAAAGAAGTATGAAAAGGGTTATGCAGCAAATAAGACAATACTGAGTATTTTACTATGGTCACATCATAAAGGATGTAAGGGCCCCTGAAATTAAAACATGGTTTTTTTGACCATGAAAGTACAAAGTTGATCTTGGTTCTTGAGTAAGCAACCGTGTTCTTCTTCAGTTCATTTCTGGAGGCTGCTGGGCACTGGGCACAGTGCTGGGCACTGAGGTGCAGGGCCCCCCGGAGCCTTTCCATCCAGCTCTGCTGCACCTTGGAATTTACTTCACTAATTTTCCATCATTCTCCTGTGTCCTCTGTTCTTTAAACTTCTTTAAGGTTTTTTCAAAGTTCTGAGAGCCACCCACTCAAAAACTGAGTGACAGTGTACAGATAGCTGAAGGCAGAATATATTCTGGGAAAGTGAAACTTTTAAAAGTAGATTAGCGTCTCATCACACCATATGGCCATAGGAGTGATCAGATGCACTTGTATGTGCTATTGATAGAAAGATAGAACATTTTACATGTACTTATCATTATGAGGAATTACATCACTGAAGAATTTAGAAATAGAAATTGTTCCTTATTTGGATTGGAAAGAGTACTGGGGAAAATTAGACACATCCCCATATGGATTACCTTGACTCTAATTTGCATCCTAGTGGCAATGAGACTTCAAATGTCTCATCGCCTTCAGTCCTTGAAGCCTTTTTTGGGTCTCTCCAAATTGAGCCAATTAGATTTCAGCTGCAGGTGGCCTTTCTGCACCATCTAACACCATTTAAGGTGAAAATATTGTATCTATTGATATGTTAAGGCGCATTTATGGGAATCAACACTGCAGCCAACAGTACACACTTTTCTTAGTAAAGAAAAGCTTTCCATGATTTTAAAGCTCATATGTACTCTTTTAAAAATAAATATTTTAAAAGAGCAGATTTTCTGTAACCCCATATCCAAAGGTATCTACTATACACTATCCTGCGTCTTTCCCTGCATGCACGTAAGATACCTAGTATTTATGATTCTTTTTGCTTTTACAAAAGTAGAAAATCAGACATCTTATTTGTGATCTATATGTTTCTTTAAAGCATAAAGTAAACATATTTTCTTGTTTGTATATGTAGATCATCAATTTTCTATTGGTTACAACATCATACTGAACAAATACACCATATTTTATTTAATATCTACAGGCAGATACTTAGATTGTGATGGAATTCAGGGTGTAGCACACTCTAAAGATGGCATTCAGAAAAACATAGAATCAGGCCAATCACTCAGCTCTTCCATGCCTTAGAGCTAGTCATAAACTAGAATGAATTTTCTGACTTTGCCCCAAAGTAGGTCACATGGCCCTCATCCCAGAGGGCCTACCCTACCCCCAGGGACAGGACATAGAAAAATGTGGTCAGGCTTCATTATGTTATCCAAGTTTCTAACAGTTAGATCACACTACTTCAGTCCAATCGTTCTTTTCCACAACTATCCACTTCTTCACCAAACAGCATAAAAATACATGCGTTTCTTTCAGTCTTCATTTCTCAAGGCACCTGTGTCACATAAAGCCTGGATGAAGTAAAATTGTATTGTTTTCTCCTATTAATCTTTTATAATAATATCTCTGCCATGAGCCTAGCAGTAGGTAAGGAAATCTTTCACTTCCTGCAATCATTTCCAGTTCTTACTATTATACATAATGCTATAAAAATCACTCCTATATATAGATCTCTGAGTACCTTTTCAATAATTTTCTAATATTTAAAGGTGTTATCAAATAATAAGACACATCTTTTTGAAGGAGTTATTGGCATTTTGGAGAAAAGAACTGTCAGGTCTTTAAACATTAACTAGCATTATTTAATTTACTAGTTTACTGTAATTCAGTGTGAGACAATTCAAGGCATTTTCTAGAAAATAGTCCTGTAAAAAATGGACCCATCAGGGATAGAGCTCAGTGGCACTGTCAGGAAAGTGCCAGGTCATGAGTTCGATTCCCAGTACAAAAACAAAAATGGATATCCATGTGCAAATATGCAAATGTCTGGCTAAACCTTATTCTATAAGATGATTAACATAAAATGAATCCTAGTTCTACACCTAGAAGCTAACACAACATAAAAGTCTACAAGACAAAAAATCTTTATAACCTTAATATAAACAAATTTCTTCAGTGGGACACAGATTTTTAAATTAATGGGTAGGAGTTCATCAATATTTAAAACTTCTGCTCTTCAAAAGTTAGCACAAAAGACAGAAAAGAGAGAGAAAAGAAACAGGAGAGAGAGACAGAGAGAGAGAAAGGAAGGCAAGACAGGCCAATAACTGTGCAGGATGTGTCTGATAAAGGATAAGACTATGTAAAGAACTCTTAGAACATTACAGAAATAAGACAAATTTATAAAATTAAGTGTTCCCATGACTTGAAGAGACTCTTTTCCAAAAATGTGCAAATGACTGATAAACCTATAAAAAGTTGTTTAACATCACAGTCAATTGTGACAGCTGATTGTGTCAACCTGATTAAGAAACACCCAACTGGATTGGCTCAGCATAGCTCTGGGTGTGGAAGAGCCACCCTGGGAAGGATTGTCACCCCAGTGATACAAAAGGGAAACAAAGAGAGGCTTACTCTGTTCCTTCAGAGGAGCTCCAGTCTTCACCTTCACCTTGGACGTTGTCTCTTGGCTGCCAGCACAGACCCTTCAGTCTCCTGATATGGATTCACACAGGACTCTGCAATGGGACCCTGCAGAGCTCCAACACATAGACCGCCCTTTTGCACTCTTCCACACCCAATTCCACGGGCAGCTAGAAAGTTTTCTGACTTTGCCCCAAAGTAGGTCATATGACTCTCATCTTAGAGGTGCTTACCCCACCCCTAGGGGAAATAAAAACTTTTATCCTTGAGGTCAGGGACATAGAAGAATGTGGTCAGGTTTCATTCAGCTACCCCAGTTTATAACTGTCAGATCACACTACTTTTGTCCAATTATACTTCCACTGTAAACCAATCTTACAAATTCTTATATATTTATGTATCTCACATTGAATCTGTTTTTATAGTAAGTACCAACTGATGTAACACTAGAGAAATGGAAAGCAAAGTCAAGATGAAATACAAATACACTAGGATAGCTAAAGTAAGGAAGACTAACCATTAAAACTACTTTGAATTTTTAAAATTGTTTCGTTCATCAAAGTATCTTCCACATCAACAGCTGTGACTAACTGATCACATGAAAGTGATTTCTTTCTTCTTGGCCATGGCCAGATAAGGCTGTGTCTTATGATTTTTAGACTGCCATACATCCAAAATCCAACTAAAAATTTCAGTCATCACTACAGATATTTAGAATAATTTAAGGAGTTGGTATTATGTGGGCTGCATGGATTGAGCATTTCACTTTTCAACTAAGCATTCAGACTCAAAAAGAACCTAGGATTAGCCAAGTGGTGAGTAGCCATCCCACACAGAAATGTATTAGACAACTGCATGACCTAAAGATGTAAATTCAAAAGTGTACACTTAACGCACTTCAGGAGATAAGACTGTGCTGTGAGGCTTTAGAGACCTTGCGCGAGACCTCCACATCTCAGGAGTTGGTGATGTTGATGGCGGTGATAGCATGGCGATGACAATGATAACGATTTCAATTGCAGCAGCTATTGTTTCTTGAGTGCTTACTAAGTACCACACTCTGCATTGAGCCATTTATATACATTAACTCATTTACTCCTCATAATAGCTATTGGGTGTACAACTGTCAGTAACCTGGTTTTTATGAGGAGAAATCTGGAGCTTCAAGAGTTCAGACACCTTCCCAATTTTACAACCAGTAAACAACAGGTTATGGTCATCCAGAGAACAAGGGCGAGAGTAAGGAACAGTGTAGCACTCAAAAGTCTGCTGAACACAGCAGGCTGGAGAGTTAGAAGCGGCCCACAGGGCTGATAACCGAGGGGAACTGGGTGGTGACAAGAGGGGGTGACCTGAAGAGGACAGTATGACAGCCACAGAAATTAGAGAACCTTGGCAGATCCAGATTTGGTTCCAAAGGACATTTCAGCTTCCATTGTTCTATGCTTAAGCAGCATTGAAAAGGATCCCATTTTAATCTAAAACAGCCTAAGAAGGAAACAATCCAGTGTCCTTTATCTCATTATGAACTTTAAAATGATTTTCTTCCTTGTGACTTTTAGCAAAACCTCCTTTTGTCCTAGGACCTTTCCCACCAGCCAGATACGGACCCCTCAGGGATTAAGCCCTCCATCGCTCTGCCATTCCAGACAGGCAGTGCTGCCTCTGAGATACCAATGCCAGTTTGATTTTATAGATGGAAACGCAAAGTTTGGAAGGATCCAGATTATCTAATTAAACTCTGGTCAGTTGTTTCAACAAAAGCTAGTCAAGTGTTGAGTCATTCTGAAAATCTAAAATGTCTTTGCCCTTTTTCTGGCAAAACAAATCTTAAAAAATAACTAGACTGCACATTTACTGAGCATTTACCAGATGCTGTGTAATTTACTAGCTCTTGGTGTGCATTGCTGTATTTGAGTTTTGCCACAGTCCTCCTAGGAAGGTACTATGTCCTAATCCTACACACAGAGAAATTGATGACTTTTGAAAAAATTTTGAGGTACCCAAAGTAAAGAGAGACCAAAAGTATGGCCTGTCCATAAGGAACTAACTTAGGGGACAGGTCTTGGTTCTTCACTGCTCCTTCCTGACTTTCCCTTTGACCCCAGACTAGGGAGAGACAGATGGTTGAAAGACCAGTGTTTCTGCTCCACCATGTTTCTCTGAGTAGAAGCTCAGCCCCACAGAGGCGGGCTGTGAGGACATAGGCTGTTTCAAAGCAAAGCTTGTTATTCTGAGTGGTCATCGCACATCAACTCAACTCCCCTGACTCTCCTGTTCCACTGTTTATGGATGTTCATGGAAGACTCAATAATTCTAGCATATTCCAGTGAAGTGCTACAAAGCATTGACATCCTGTTCTCAGGTTTCAGTTATGATAGTCAACTCTAAGCACTTCCTTGGAGCTGGTAAGAGCAGAAAGACAATTACTAAGGGGAAATCCACGTCTCCTGATCTGGCTGCTCATTATACAGGTATATTCGAGTATGTCTGAGAACTGACCGAGCTGTATACTTGGCACACTTTTTTGTATATGTATTATCTCTCAATAAAAAGTAAGAGAATTTTCAAATGAAAATGACTAATTTAATAAATGTACTCTCTTAATCTTTCTGAAGAACAAACCCTGGACAGAAATTTAAATTGACATATGGGATGCAGGCATAGGTTTCTGCTACTCTGATCAATACTGGGGTGGTGACACTCTCCTGGGTTCCTGCTGGTGACCTCTTGGAGCAGCTCTTCCTCCTTGTAGCTTTGGACACTTCTGATGGAGAAAGAGGAAAGAAAGATGAACAGTGGTCAACTGACTGATTCTAGCCTCCCACAGAGACCAGAGCTGTCCTTTCTGCTCATTTTCCACTTTAGTTCCTATTTTAGTGATTGTTAGTACCAAGACGCCTGCCTGGGCTGAAAGAGAAGATGGTAGCCTCTCAACAGATGGATTCCCAAGAAGCGACTGTTGCCATAGGCACACAATTTCCAAAACTCAGGGCCAAGCTGGGTGTGGTGGCTCATGCCTGTAATCCCAGCACTCGGGAGGCTGAGGGAAATGCATAGAGTGACCCTGTCTCAAAAAGACAAAATAAATAAATAAATAAATAAATAAAACTCAGGGCCTGCTGAGTGGGAGTTAAGGAGAGGCAGGAACGGGGTAGACCCACCCATTCATTTCATTGTGGTTATAAGCAGTGCCCTAAGAGTATTCTTTCTAAAGGGAAGTATTTTTTCATCCTCAGATCTCAGGTCCGTTAACTTCATCCCACATTTATGTTAAAGAAGATTTCCTCTGCTAGAGAGAAATGGGCTGACTCTCAGGGAGACTCAGGGAGACCCGGAATGAGTGGAGCCAAGCGGGTAGAAGATAAGTGAAGCGTGCATGACTAGCATTGGTGATAGCTGAAGCTGGGTGGTAGATTCTTGGAGATTATAATACCATTGTTCCTATTTTCAGTGATTTTGAAAATTTGGCATAATTGTAAGAATGTTAAGAATGCAACAGGGCATTAAAGGCAAATACCAGATGACTGATATAGAAAATGAGCCTAGTAAGATCCAATTCATAAATGGAAATAAATGCTCAGGTTATAAAAGTATATTTCCATCAAGGAGAAACCTTCTCAATAAGGTTGATACGGAAGAGAAAATTTTATAGGTAAAGGTTTTTATATCACTCTTAAGCCCCACCCCAACCCATAGCGTGCATCAGACAATGCTGGGTTTTAGAGTCAGGTACTGACCTAAGTTTGAATACTGCTGTAGTAACTTCTCTGTTACAAAACACTTGTATAATTAGGCTGTAAATAGAAAAGGTTTATTGTGGTTGACGGTTCTGGACAATCCAGTAAATGATTGATTGGCTCCATTATTTTAGATCTGAAGCATGTCACAGGAGGAGCCCAGGAAAAAGAAAAACCTTTTACCTCCTAGCTAGGAAACAAGAGAGAAGGAAGAGACAACAGTCCCACAGTTTCCTTAGGAGGCACATCCACAGTGGCCTAAGGAACCCCACCAGTCCCCACCTCCCCAACACGCCACAGCTTCCCAATAGCACCACCCCAGGACCAAGGCTTTACCACGTAGGCCCTTGAGGAAACACTGAAGATCCCATTTACAGCGCAGAATAACTGTGTGACTCCCTGGTTGTATAACCTCAGGTGCAGTATTTAAGGTTTCAAGATTCAGTTTCCTTAACTCCAAAACGTGGAATTATGGATAACCCACACACTTTAGAATGTTTATTATAGTGCCTAAAATACAGGCTTTTACCAATGCTTTCATATTACTGCCATCAGTGAAAGGAAAGCTACTCATACAGTATAGAGTGCACGGATAATTAATCTAGTACTTTCCAAAGGTATTAACCTCCCTTCCTTGCGAATGCTAATTACATTTGTTAGCACAAGATTTAGTTAGAATCAGGGGCTGGGGGTTTAGCTCAGCAGCATAAGTCCCTGCCTGCCAAGGGCAAGGTCATGAGTTGGATCCAAGATTATTTTAGTGATTTGAACCTTTCCCTCTAGTTCACATTAGTTTTCCCTCAAGTGATACCTGGAAGGTCACTTTTAACATCCCAATTACCAAAATTAAAGGTCTTTTTCTGTTCTTCTCACAGTCTGGGTTCTTGCTAGTTTCTCTATGGAGAAACTGTTGTCTGTTGTCTTACAGGTGTTGTTTTGTCCTGGGTCTCCTTCAACCTCTTGGCCACTTCTTTGGATCCATTTCCTTGTTTTTCTTAAAAAAAACCCAAGAACACCTTTGGCTTAATGCATCCTTGCCCGGCCCTCTTAGGGTACACCCTACCTTCTTTTCTCCAGCGTGTCCTCTGTATAGGTAACTCCTGAACCTCTAGCCAAAGTCTCACCGGCCATCAGTGCCGTCAAGTGTCCTTCGTTGGATCACAGGGCCCTTCACTGAGACTTCAGTCCTCACACTTCTCATCTGAGCCCAACGCCAAACTCTCCTCCCTCTGCTAAGGAAAGTAGCTAATTGTGACCAAATCTTAATTTTTATTTTACAACATTGATTATATTCCTAGTGGCAGAAAACTAAATTGGAATATTTTGCTTAAGATTATTACTCAAAAAGGACCCTTAGTGACTCCCTCAACTCTGACGTCTATTGTGGCTACGGCCTCCCCCATATTTGTGTCTAACTACTCCTCCCCACAACGCTGTCTGACCAAGGCCACTCTGCCACTCAGAAACCTTCTCCAGTGTCTTTCTCAAAAGGGAGCAGCTTATCCTCTGTGTCTCACAAAGCATTTGAAAGCAACTTCCGCCTGGTAGAAGCTCGGTCAATGTTTCCTGCTCTCGTTTGCTAACTTCCCTCCCGATGGACTCAGACTATTCACCTCCCACAGTCTCTGAAGCTGGCCACTCCACATTCTTTCAGTCAGTACACCTTCACGACGACCTTCGGGACTTCAAGGAAACATGCACCCAAACATGTTTCTAAATCTCCTTACCCTTTTATACTTGCACCCTTCCCGCTGGCTTCATATATCATTCTATGACAAATTTAACCTTGATGGATCATTAAAAGAAATAAATATGATTTCTAAACATTGAGAGTAGAGGGAAAGATTAATGCTGCTGCAGTAATGTGAAATAAGAGTTTCCTTTGCATCTCCTGCACAGATGTCACTCAACAAAATTACCTAAAAATTTCACTTACTGGTCACCTGCTGTTGTATTCAGCTAGTATTATTTAAAATATTTAAGTGCTTTAAAAAGGGATGAGTGTGGTATGTTCACTGACCTGTTGGTAAGAAGCTAGAAATTCTCAAGCTATGAAATACCATTACCTACATGAGTAATTATCTACATACAGGTTTGGGGTTTCCCTGACACCTAATAGGTGATCAATTACTGACTCCAACTCACAGCCAGCCTGCTTGTCCCATCCCACCGAAAGTGAAAGTTCACTGGGTGCATCTCCCCTATCCTAACACAGGCTGAAACTTAAGTACCTTCTCACATGCTAGTATCTATTTCTAGTGGCTGCCTGGAATGTCGTGAGGCAAAGAATTCCAAAGCCACATCCAACTCAAAAGGCACCTGAGCCATGAAGTCACAGTCTTCAGGGAAGCAAAACTTGAGGTGCTGAGTTGCTCTGCTGTCTTGGTCTTCACATCTGTCTACCCTTCCTTCCTTTTTCTCAGACTCAGTTCAGGCTCTGCCCTGAAATCAGAAGAGAAGGTGCAGTTGCATGGTGCTTCTTCACTCACCATGCACGTGTGATCTGTGCCACGCCCGGTTTCCTCTTGTCTTTCTTGTGCACACAGCCTCCACTCTCATTCGGGAATCTATTTGCCACCTGTTTTCAGTCTGTGTTCCATGAGGGATGACTCTGTATCCATGTGATTCAGGCCACTTCCATTCTCAAGAACTGGCTTTCGATGACCTATGAGGGCCAATGATGTACTTTAGGATTTGTTTATAAGGTATTCATGAGGGAGTTGTTCTGTTTGTTGGATTTCAAGCTAAGAACCATCTTGCTATCACATACAATTGAGACTTTTAAGCTGTCAACAACAAAAAATAAAAATGACCAAGTCAAAATATAGCAACAACAACCATGAAAGCTACATCTACTGAGCCCCAAAACTGTCATTCCCAAACCCTGTCTGCTCTCATCAATGAATTCCCTCTTTTACTCAGCTGTTTGAAGTTCCATCATGTCTAACTAACACAGGGTCCCTGAAATAAACATTTACGAGAACCTACTTTGATGCCTATCAACTGCAAAACTAATCCGTCTGATGGCACATGAGAAAGGGCTTGTTAGGTGACACTTGTGCTCTTAGAAAATATCACAACCTGGCAATAGAAAGCATAGCAATTTCAAAGCAAAACTGTTGGATAATGACTTTGAGATGGATCTGGGTTTTGGTTTATATCACTGGCATCCTCCATGAGCACTAATATTTGAGAACAGGCTATGTACATGAGCTATGTATGTATGTATATGTACATAGTATGAGAATAGGCTAAGTCCAGCAGCAGTTGTTCAACTGGACCTATAAGGGAAATCTTGTGCCCGAGTCATCTGCGAAGCTGTGTGTTGGGAATCTCCAAAGAGAGACAAGAGAAAGGGTGGATTGTACAGCTACAGAGGCACAAGATGGAACTCACAAGTCTTCCATACCTAGAACCTTTCCATGGGGATGGGAGGCGATGGGGAGAGGCTGTACCCACAGAGTCCAAAATGTGGTCCTCAGAATGGGTTGTTTACAAAAGTGTCTACCCTAGCTGGATTTTGGCAGCAACTACATTGGATTGTTTGAATACTAGATCATGACAAAATATTGCCCAGAGCTGGGACATATCGGTGTAGCACAAGCTTTGGATGGGCAAAGTCTTGCTTGAACCCTAGCATTTAAAAAAATTACCCAAAGGAATATGTTCAGTGGCATGTTCCTTGCTTAATGAGTATCTTTGGCATTAACCTTGGGTAACACAAAGATATAATAGAATATTGGCCTCACCTTGATTCTCTTCACATTAGGGTGCTATTTTTCTTAACTAAAAATAATGGCATCCTGTTTCCCTAAGAGGGCTCAGAGGACCTCTTCAGCATCACTGTTGAAATACTGACTCCAGCTCCAGGAAAATGAGTCGTTTTTCCACAGAGTTGCTGTTGGAAGGAAAACTCTTTCCAAGCAATGACCCCACAGAAACCTTCAGGCAAGGGTCACCCAAGCACCCACAAAGGAAAATCCGCATCTTCCTCCCCTCCTTCCCCCCCCCTCCCCCTCCTGCTCCCCCTTTTCCTCTCCTTTCCCTCTCCTCCCTCTCCCTTTTCCTTTTTAATTCTGAGCTATGAACATACAAGTGCAAGGGAAGAAGCAAATCAATTCTGAATAGTCTTTGCTCTTCAGGATAAGTTCAAAGGTATCGAAAGTCAGCCTCTGGGGGTGGAGGGAAAATGCTTTCTACTCAGCCGCCAAAAGAGTTCAAAGTCTGACGGCTCCATGGAAATTCAAAGGTGAGAACCAAGCAGGAAGTTGAAGAGCATTCCCTGACATTAGAAGATGCAATTTTTTTTTCTCTGTAGGCAAATCAGATTCACAGAGCTGTGCCTTTAGAACAATTAGACACACCTAGGAGATCACTAAGGGGATGCCAAGAAAATGTTCCCAGGAGAGAAACAGTGAACATTCTGACATCATATGTGCTGATTGGCTTTTCAAATTCTGAGGCTTTTTCACACAGATTTTCCTCAGATAAAAATGTAAGCAGCTGAACCATATGCCTAAGTGTTTTCTGTCTGCCGTTCCTCAGAGCAGCTGGCAAAACATGATTTATGGCTGATAAAACCACCCTGACAAACCATTTCAGTGGGATCTGCAGGACAGGGTCTGAAAGATATCTGAATTTTAAAATGGTACTAATTGCTTAAAGAGTGGAATAATTTCTCTGAAACCTAACCGAGTACCCAGAATGATACTGAGAGAACCTCAGAGAGAAAGCCTGCTTTCTAATGGCTGCTGATCAAAAGAAGAAATGTGCCCTTTAAGAACAGGAGGCTGTGGAACAGTGCTCAAAAAGGGGCCTTTTCTGGCACCAGGGAGTCTTTCAAAAATGGTCCCCTAATCCTGACTTTAGCAACCCAGCAAAAAAAGAAGAAGTGAAAGTCTATTACTAAAGAACAATTGGAAGTGAGGTACTGGTCTCCATGCAAACCTCTGCTGTCTCAGTTCAGTCTTTCCAACACCCGGGTCTGTCAAGAAGACAGGGAAGGGACAGGACCCAAGGGTGTAGCTTGACCTTCCACAGAGAGCTCAAAGTACACAATGGGCCCCAGTCCTCTTCTTTGGCAAGAGTCATCAGCAGCTGTCTGGCAATAATTTTTCAAACATACGAAATCTTGTTACTGGCAGGGAACATAATCAAGTGAGGACTAAAACGGTCAGGTGCCATTTGATCCAGTTGAGACCTGGGGACTTTGGCCCCAGTCACTCTTTCCATACAGCCGCAGTGACTCCATGCTGAGGGATCTCAAAGCGTCTGGGTTCACTGATGATCATTTCTCATGCATATTTTTATCTAAAAAACTTGAAAATTGGGTTGGGGGTAGAGCTCAGCAGCCTAAGTGCCTGCCCAGCAAGCACAAGATCCCGAGTTCAATTCCCAGTACCCCTCCACTCCAAAAAACTTGAAAATTGAAGACAAATAAGCTACTGGATAATTAACACCCCAAATATATCAGATTGGGATCCTTAGCTCTGAATTTCCATTGCCAATGGCTTTTGGGACATGAATACATGAATTAAATCGAATGAGGACTGATAGTTCCAGGCTAGCTGTTCTGTGTCCCCAGTGCACAATTAACATACTACTGCTGTCAGCAAAAATATGATATAAAAATATGATATAAATAACAACATGAAAACATCCCAAGGTTGCTCAGTACAAACACAAAACATGTTAGTCTCTGGCAATATCTCCAGGAATCAATTGAGTAGAAAATATACTGCAGAAATGGGGTGCTCTTGAGGTAACAGAGAAGGGTAATGATTTCACAAAATACAGCAGGGAGCCCTGGATCCCATTACCCTCTCTCTGTTCCCTTCCTCTCTGCCTCTTCCTTCCACAGAGACAGAAACGCACAGCCAGGAAGTCCTCCTTGTCGCCAAGATTTCTAAACAGAGAGTGTGATTTGCGGATGAATCATGGCTGTGTGGCCCACAGCTCTCAGAACTCAGGCGGGAGCCGCTCTCAGATGGCAGTGGTCTCATTACTGACGTGACAAGATAGCAAACACGTCTTTTCTAGGAAATAAAGCAGTGTTCCCCGCACTTCATATGGCACATTAAATCCCTTTGAGCTTATTTACCAACTTGAAGATGGTGCCATTCTCCGTGAGAAGACTCAAAGAGGGATTATGCTAATCACGCGTCCTCCTGGTCACTGACATGGCAGAGGAGGGCCAGTCACACGGAATCTACTCAGAAGATGCTCCTTCTTCCTGAAGAATGTGCTGGAATTCAATCTTTAGCTTAGGTGGAGTTTTTATTTGGTGGTCTTTCGTAATGTGCATTTGTTTGGGGAGGGAGAGAATATTATTATCACTTCTACAGCCATGTGTTACAAAGATCTGGGAGTCTCTGGTTCCCTTATTGTTTAATAAGCATCAACTATGTGCCAGGTTATGGGCTTAGCCTATCTGGTACATTATCTCATTTAAAGACCACAATCATTTTTAAGGTAGATGTCTTATCTCATTTTACAATTGATAATGCTAAGAAATTGAGTTTCTTACCCAAAGCCATATAACACAATAAATGACTGAAAAATTGCAAATTGCATATACCACCAGTCTCTATCCAAGAGGCACTTCCCCAAGATTATATCTTTGCTCAACGTATTTGACCCAAGATCAATTCCCACGTAAACATGTCTGCAATATTTCCATGTAGTAGAAAAATGTGATTGTCAGCGTTTGTTCAACTTGTGATAAAAAGCCTGCCACTCTTCCTAGCCACTTGCTGGGAGCACAAGGACACCAGGAGTGTTTTTCTCCATCTGTGAAAATTCACAATTAAACCTCAGAGCATAAACCATGGCCACCACAAGGGGCTGAAAGCTAGGTAGTCAGTCCTACGCCTTTGCTGGTTCTGCATGGTCAGATTCAACCAAAGCTGGGTCAAAATAGTATGAAAAACTGTGTTTGTATGGAATAGGTGCACTTTTTATTATGATTTCATAAAAATATAATGCAGCAATTATTTACATGGCATTTACATTGTATCAGGTATTATAAAAAACCTAGAGCTAATGTAAAATGTATGGGAGGGTGTGCACAGATTATATGGAAATACTAGGCCATTTTAAATAAGGAATTGGAGCATCTGAGAATTTTTTCATGTGCAGAGCATCCTGGAACCAATCCCTATGGACACTGGGGAATGACTGCATTTAGAAGTTACTAAAATAAGAAGCGTGCATATGGTATGCAAAGCACCAGTGCTACCAGCACCCTGGCACCCAGTGCCTACTTTCCTACCTGGCCTCTTGAACAAGAGATAATGATTAAAATAAATAGTGTCTCTACATCTTTAAAGGGTCTAGGTATGGGATCCCTGAAGAGGATAAAACCAAAAATTAGCACACATTTCTAGATTATACATAAGTATACGCATTCTGGCTAGTGCAGGAATGCATCCATAGAGAGAACTACACTGAAGAAAAGGGGTTCTCAAAATGAGGACAAGCTGACCACACAGCTACTTCCCTGCCACCTGTATTTGTCTTACTGCAGCCAATCAACATGGTCCACCATGGTGGGAGAAACTGATTATATAGCATTTACCCAAATTTCATCACAATGGAATCTGTTTGGCTTTCTGCAAATCCACATCTCCAAATTTTGTGTGGCATTTGGTCCACAATAAAATCACTGTTCTTCCAAAAAGAGCATTAGAGACAGTCAGTATCAAGGGTTACTAATGCAAAGGGGCACTTCTCTGACCTTCCTACCAAAATCTCCCAAGGGTAAAAAGAGTTGGCGCATCACTGGACAAATAGTCCAGAGGGTTGCAGCAAGTGAACAATAGAAGTTTTATGCTCTATCTTAAAACTTATGGAAATTTATATTTTTGCCCATAAAAAGCCCACACATTTCAACATAAAAATAATTTTATATTATTTTTTTTACTAAAAGATGAAGTGTTAAAAGGATCACATCGCTGCAGTGTTTCTGATAGTAAAATAAATGGAATTTAATGTCCTTAGGTCTTAAAAATCAGCAAAAGATGAACATTAGAAGAAATCAAGAGTGCTACCTTAGCCAATGGAAAGGCAGGGGTAAGTGCATTCTAAATTAGCATCAAACCCCACTCTGCCCTAATTTATCAAGTCTATGCAAATAAATGTGCTTTGTGTCCCAGGTATGCAGACAACCAGAGAAAGGAACTTGTCACGGGGCTCCTGAGTAGTTCCTTTGCTGGAAGCCCTCCTGGTGTGCGTGAGGAGGCTGACTGGGGACCCTGCTGCACTACCTGGCCTGGATATCCTGAGGGAACCTTCTTTCTCCCGTCAACAGTGGCTGGGGAGAAAAGCATCCTACATGTCCTTCCACCACCGTGGCTTGACAGAACCAGTCGTGCTCCTGCCTGGGGTCCTGTTATGAAATGGGCACCAGGGTGAAGAAGGAGTGGCCTCCCTGGTGAGGTCCTGTGACTCAGTGAGAACTGCTGTTGGTAGGCTTTATCTGGCCATCTATGCATGTCTGAGAGGACGGTTGCCATGGCACCAGGTCTGTGAGCAGTGAGTGAGGTATGTGGTACCAGGAAGGACTGGAAAGACGGCTAAGAAATTCCAGAAAGTACTGAAAGGAAAGTGTGAGCCTGAGTGACCCTGAGGGACAGTAGAGAGAAGACAGGCAGTACAGGGGTGATAAGAGAATGTTCTGGAAGTTTTGTGACATTGCATCAACAGTAGTGCTGTTCCTAAAGCCCAGTCATAAAGAAAGCCTCAGTCTCCTTCCATTTTTGGACCTGCCTAGGCCATCATGGATGCCCTTGACTCTCAGTTTGGGGTCCCTGCTTTCCCTTCTCTGTGTCTTCCTGCCCTTCATGGGCTCCATGCCTGTCCCACTCAGCCTCACCACACATTGCACCATCCTGCCCCACTTACTCTCCGAGGACTCCGTGAGATGATCGCCATGGTACCTGTGTCTGCACAGGGTACAGCAGAGCCATGGATATGTCTGTGTCAAGTGCCCTCCCGGTGGGGCAGCAGGTCAGCCCTAGAGAAGAAAGTAGAGATAGAACAGAGCATCCAAACATAACCAAGTTAAAATAGTGTCTACAATCCCCGGGTGAAGGAAAGCGTCTATGCAGGAGTTCAACCTGCTTCCTGCCAATATAAGAGCAAGAAGAGAACTCCAGAGCAGGGAAAAAAGAGGCCATTTCACAATCAAGAGGTCAGCATCCCGAGTGACTTCAGAGCAAATTAAACTTTCAGGCTGGCACCCAGCAGAGCCAGAGAGAATTCGGTATAGATAAGAGTTGAGTTTTGACCCTTGCTGGGCTTTTCCCCTCAGGGCAGAGGAAATGGCATTCAAGATCCAACAGGGTGTTGAGGACTAATATTTACATGACACAATCACATGGGAGGGGGTCTTGCAAGTGCTTCCCATGTTTCAACTCAAAGCGTGTGGCTACTGTCCCCAAGGGCATTCTGACCCAGACCCCACCCTCTCTCCCACTTCTCCAGAGTCATAGTATTTGGGTGTGTGTTTACATTTATGCTCAGTAATAGTGCCTCAAAAACAGTGTTGCCTGTTAAAACAAGAACAAGTGGATGGAAGAACATTTCAAGTAGGTTTTAGAAAAGTGAGCTGCATGTGACAGGCACAGATGGTCAGAAAATTAAAGAGTAGGCGCTCAGAGATGGGCCGCTGTGGGTTCCCCGAGTTTTCTTTGCTCTTTAGTAGATCCCGAGAGTTGGGTAAGTAGAGGTAGGGTTTCTCAGGGATGTCGTCACCTTATAGCCCCTTCTCGTGACTTAAAATTCTCCAAGTACACCAAAGTGTTTTTAAAAGATTCAAGCTGGCACCCAGCAGAGCCAGAGAGAATTCGGTATAGATAAGAGTTGAGTTTTGTCCCCTTGTTACCTGAGAGGTTGTTGACAGAGGACACAGCACTCAGAGAGACCAGAGTTGGGGGCTGTTCAGTCAGCAAATACGCACAGGTATCTATGACCTTTCTGCCACCCCTCACTTTGTGTACCTGGATTCCTGTTCTTGCCCTTGAGGAGAAATCTCTGGGAAAGAGTTGCCACCAGGTCTCCTGCCAAAGGCCTAATGTGCTATTTGACAGTGGTCTAAAGCACAGCTCTTTACATACTAAGCTTCCCTTTATGAGAGGACACTTAAAAATTCTCAATGTAAGTATTTAGAATATTATTAAAGAGGTCTACACAGCTCCTTAGGGATAAATTCCTTGCTGGAGTGTGGGCAGGGGTCAAAAAAAAAAAAAAAGTTTCCTCAAATTGAATCAAACCTGTTGGAGTAAATAAAACCTCTTGCTTGTTGTTATAGCTATTCCCTCCTGGGTGCTACCACCAAGTTGGCCAGTGGGGATCACTAAACACCTGGCCAAGAGGAGAGGGTGCAGTTTTTTAGCCCTGGGTTTTAGATTTCAGTTTCAGAGTTTCTGCAAGTGAAAGCAGACACTGTTTTTGATAAATGTCTCTGATAAAACCACATAAGTTTTGTGCTGGGCTTTCTGTGGTCATTTTGCTGCCTCCCTTCCTGTTGGCAACCCTAGTCCAAGGCAGAATGTCCTGCCTCTCCAGGCCGTATCCTCAAGCTGTGGTGTAAGCAGAGACTGACGCATTTCAAAAACTCCCAGGGAATGTGACAAATGAGGTCTTGCCAGCATAGGGAAGTGGGTTCCTTCACAAGTGATAAGTGAAACCTGTCTTGCTTACTTTTTTCTCATTGCTCAAATGAAATACCCAACACCAAAAATTAAGGAGAGAAAGGTTTATTTAGCTCACAATCTGTGGATATTTCAGTCCATAATCAGCTGGCTCCAAGGCAGGGTGGCTTATTGCAGAGGGCAACAGTTCATGGCAGTAGAAAACAGCACAAGCAACAAGAGCAAGAAGAAGAGGAGCATGAGATAAGACTATTGCTGCCCCTCATACTGTATATGGGCTACATACTCCAGGGTGGGTGTAGCCCTCATACCCATAACCCCAGCATTGGGATCAATCACAAACTGTAACAGCCTGCCCCTGTGACTGCTTGAGGCTTTGGGGGAACATCCATACACAAACCATAACAAGACCAAACTCAAAATTCTATTTCAGAATTATTCATAAACTCATATGTTCCAGTACATTCTCTCAGTGGCAGATAAAGAGAATTACAGCCAATGAAAGAAATTTCATACCTTCAATATACGACCACAGGCCACCCTACATCCATTAGGACAACAGTATGTAACAACCACTAAAAGAAGCAGAAAATAGCAAATATTGGTGAGAATAAGAACTCAGAACCCTTCTGTGATATTGGTATGAATGTAAAATTGTGGCACTGCCACAGAAACAAGTTCCTTACAAAGTTGAAAGTGATCTAAGTAATCCAAGATTCCACTTCTGGGTACATACTTGAGATACCTGAAACAAAGTCATTAGGAGATATTTGTACCTGTATTTGGAGCACTATCATTTACAATAGCCAAAAGGTGGAAGTACCTCAAATTCCCATCAATGGATGAATGAATAAACAAAATGTACATATACATGCAATGGAATATATAGTATTTATCTTTGAAAAGAAAGAAAATTCCAACACAAACTACAACATAGATGAAAGCTGAAGACAAAATAATGAAACAATAAGTACTGCAAGAGAGTCGTTAGGTAAAGACAGACAGAAAGTAGAGGAGTCTAAAAGGGGTTGGATACAATGAAGAATTGCTATTTAAAGGCTACAAAGTACCAGTTTTGAGAGATGAGAGTCCCGGAGAATGGTTATCCAAAAATGTGAACGTACTTTTACTATTAAACTATATAATCAACAACTGTTGTGATGGTAAGTTTTAGGTCGTGCATATTTTACCACATTTAAAAAATTCTCAAATGTTTTAAAGATGCAACCATGGGACCATGAGAGTATGGCACACAAAGTATCACACAGCACATATGCACAGTGGAAAAGCAGTTTCAGATGATGGGTTATGGGCAAGCCATAGGGCACAACAAAGACCCCCTTCTTCTCCTTACCCTCCTTTCCCATCATCTTTTTCTTGTAGCCATGTGCATACGTGTTTTTTTTGTTTTGTTTTTTGGGGTTTTTTTGTCTTTCTGGGACAAGGTCTCGCTGTGCAGTTCAGGCTGGATTTGAACTCACTTTGTAGCCCAGGCTGGTCTCGAACTCAATGATCTTCCTGCCTCAGCCTCCCTAGTGCTGGGATTACAGGCATGAGCCACCATGCCTGGCAGCCATGTGCATTTGTTACCAAGGCCTATTGTTTGCTGAGTCTCGCTAGTTTACTCTTTCATTTCTGCTTTTTATCTCTATCGTCTCAGCCTCTTCTTCCTCACTCATCTCCCTGACTCTGGTGTATCTCCCCCTCCAATTATTTCATCTGCTACTTCCACTCCAGTATTTCCAGAAGATCTGTTTCCCTATGTCACTAGCTTTTTCAGTAAAATATAGCCATTTCTCCTTAGTTACTGCGTCAGAACTTTACCAGTAAATCTTGTTTTCCATTATTTTCCTCCACAATTTCAACTCTAGCTGGATCAGACTTTCTATCCACCCCTCCTCTCTGCCTTGTGCAAAATCTTCTCACCCAGAAACACATAAGAGTCAAATGTTGCTTGCAGAGGCCAAACTGATGGTTGGTGTTTACTGTGGTTTGTGGGAGAAATGAAGCACCGTCAGGGCACTGGTGAAACCAGCACTTCGGGAACCTATTAGATCTTCTTTTTCTTCTCCACAATTTTTTTTATAACTTTTTCTACATTAAAGAGAATAAAACCCAACAAAATAAAACAGTGTAAGTGATACAGAATTTCAAAGCAAGATACTAGGAAATCAACAATGGTTACCATAATGTCTCTTGTTGTCTTCAAAATAGCTGTTCATACCTTCAGACACAGTAAAATTAAACAAAACAGAATAGAATCAATAAAAACAAAACAATGAATGCGATACAGGACTGCAAAACAAGATAAGAGTAAATCCAAAATGGCTGCCCTAATATATCTTGTTATCTTTGAAATAGCTGCTCATGCCATCAGTTATAACAAAATCGAATAGGACAAAACAGAGTAAAACAAAACCAAACCAAACAATGAAAATGATACAGGACTTTAAAATAAGATAATAAGAATTAACAATGGCCAGCACCCCCAGAAGGAGAGCCCCCTAGATGATACACTGTATATTGTTATCCTGCAAATAGATGATCAGACCACTGGCTTTTAGGTGTGCAAAGTCAATGAAACAGTAAACACTACAAGCATCGAGTTTGTTTTACTTCAATAGCCATCATCTCAGCCTGTGCTTCTCTGGACCAGCTGGTCACTTATGGGTGGGGGCGGGGGAGACCTTGGCTCTTCTTGTCTCCCAGCCCAAGAAGGGGCTTCCATCTGGTTGTTGTTCCTGCAGGGTGCACCTGGTGCCAACTCACAGACAGTGGCTGGCTTTTTCTTCTCCCCCCTACGGCCCACGAATGGTGCTGACTCACAGGGAGAGGCTGGTGTCTGGTTCTCCTCCCCATGGCCTGAGAATCTCTTCTCCAAGATTTAAGCTTCTCATCCTTCCAGAAGCTCCTGGTGAGCACTGTGAGGCTTGGTGTTCTCTGCCTCAGCTGTAGGAAGATCTAACTAGCACACACCAAATGCAGGCTTTCCGACCACCCGATGTCCTTCCTAAACGAATTCATTTAGATGGACCTCACCTCTCCAGCCAGCCTAAAGACATTTTTAAAGATGAAGGACCAGATCTTCTGTGTCTTTTGCTTTCACCACTTCACTGTGCACAAAGCCAGATATGTTGCAAGTGCTCGGTGAACATTAACAAGTGCTCGGTGAACAATTGCCAATCTGGAAGCAGTATCCTCGGCTCTTGACAGAGATCCTGAGGGCCGTGGGTGGACAATGTCCTGTGCTGACCCTCCTAGAGAGACAATCAAGGAGAAATGGCCCTTCCAGGGACCATCTCATCTCTCCTTTTACTGCCATATACTTTTCCAGAATTTCTGTTTTCAGCCTTGAGCAGTGACCAACATGGTCTTAAGATAATCTATCTTTCTAGAATTTTGCATCAGCACTGAACCATGAGTGAAAATATTCCAAGAAACTTACTTCTTTTTTCTGTTGTATTTTCCCTGTCCCAAAGTGGACTAAATGGAGGTCCCCTAGCTACCCACGAGTACAGAGATTTATTGTCCTATAAAACTCCATCACTTTACTAACACTCAGCGTTTCACAGGTTCCCAGTCACTCTGATTCCCGTGATGGCAAGGGAATGTCTCAGAAGTCAAATCTGCTGGCCGGTGCTTGTCACGGAACTTGGACTAACACAGGGAAGGAGACAGGTCCAATATTTGTACAGGTGGCCCGCACCTTGTGGGGCTCTTCCAGATGTCTTCAGCTGTCCCAGGGCCTTATGGGACACTCCAGATTGGCTTCTATTGAAAAAGTGGAGGGAAATGAGGGGGGAAAAAGCCACTCCATGCACCCCCAACATAATAGTTCTTTGTTTTGCAGTCTCTCGGTAAGAGCGTGGCAACTATGGGAGCCGATTTGTCCATGCAGCACAGTGCTGCATGGTGAAATGTGGAGACATAATGAGAATATCAAGGCCAATGAAATAAACTGTGTCAAATTAAGCCCATATACAACTGTGGCATGAAACACCTTCTCTCTCTCTCTCTCTCTCTCTCTCTCTCTCTGTCTCTCTCTCTCTCTGGAGCATCCCACATGCATCAGGAAAAATCAGATACTTTTTTTTGAGGAGTTAAAATGGTGAAATGTGCCATGCCTAGAACATGTTTCACAAATCTTAAATGAGCTGAGTGAAGCTTTTCTCAATTGATAACAGCTTTCATGAGTAGATGATTGTGCCCAGAAGGAGACAGGGAGGTCTAGCTGGCACCCTCCATTCAGGAATATCAAAGCATGCTTTTCTTTCCTTATTTCCCTCATCAGAGCACACTCTCTCCTTTGTAATATGTGTGTTGCCAAGGAAACCACAGTAACACAGCACTTCATGGAGCATAGTGACTGCTCAAAAGACTGAGCAGTGAGAAGTGAGTTCAGCCTATTGTCTGAGATTGGAAGTATGATTTGGAAAATACTCCAGAATACTACATGACATGAAGAAATGGGTGGCTGGCTAGGTAATATCCTAGGTGGTAGCCACATGTTACTAACTGGAGTATTGATTTGACAAAATTCCCCCCAAGCCTTCTACATTTAGGAGAAATAGGGAATCTAGTCTTTGGTTAAAATTCCCAGGTGAAAAGAATTTGGTCAGTAAGATTTATTAGCACCTTCGAGTTTTCTGAATTTGAGCAGAGTCCAGAGAAGCCCTGATGTCTTTTCTGATGTCCTTTATCGCCTACCATCTTGTCTTCACTTAGGTTGAACCACCACGCACAGGCTGTTTAGCTCAGCTGTTTGTGGAAAAATTGCACCAACCACATGCTTAGACAGAAGGAATACAATACGTTACTTATTTTGCATCTACAAAGCTAAATGATGTGGAGAAAAACAAGTTTGCCTAGTCACTTCATGGAGAGACAGGAAGAGGCTGCAAAGTAACCTCAGACCAAATCTGTATCAATCTGTCATCAGGCAGCATTCAAAATAATAAGTGACAATGACTTGAATTCAAGAGTTGCATGCTACTGAATGGGTCACAGCAGTATTCATAAGATCGAGGCTGTTTGTTAGAATGGCTCAGTTTGTCAGTCAGGGTGCCCCATCCCTGACTAGTTTTATCTCTGCAATTCAGCTACTTTATCTTTTTTTAAAAAAGACTCCTCCTTAGTAAGGATAAATTTCTTGGTGGGGATATTTCTTTATATTCTTGTCACTATACATAATTCAAATCCTTGTCCTTGATTGGCATCCAGTAAATTGGCCCTGAAAGAACAAATAAATGAAAGAAGTACAATTTAGGATATGTCCCATCACCATTGAGAGAATGAGGAGGAAAATACACAGTCACAAATACCAAACATAGGAGCTTTTACTCAAGAGAAAGTAGATGTTATTATTTTATCAATATCCCAAAGAATTAAATTTGTGAAAGAATATTTATGTATTCTTTCAATGAAATAAATAGAAATTCCATTGACCATTAGTTTGATCATAAATTTGTGAAAATAACTGAGCCTTGTAGTTGGTGTAATGGCCCTTTTGTGGACAGAGTCCAGTATGCCTTAGTGGTGACCCAGATTCCTCTTTGGAACCCAAAAAAGGGGAAAGGGGAAGCAATGCTTTGGCTGAATTTTGTGCAATCAAAAGCATATTAGCTGAGAGCCTGCAGACCCTGGTTTCTCTTCAGATTTGGAGAAGGTGTTCTGCCTTCGTGGAGTGACCTCCCTCTCAGGACAATCCACAGACACATGGCAGAAGGCTAGGTCGGGACAGACCATGCTACTATCTGCTGGCCCTAGATCCAGACTCATTCCTCCCTGCCATCCTCTAAGTTGCAGTTCCCTTGCCAGAAGGGAGATAAGAGGAAAAGGAGACAGCTGCTTTGCTTGCTTCTGGGAGTGCCACCAATGGTAGCAGAGCTGTGGCCAGCAGCTATGGGCTCCAGCAGCTCCATGGGTGACCCCGAGCTCTAACAATACTGGCCCTGAATGTGTCAGGATCAAAACATAGTGTTCTGAGTCTCATTTCAGAGGAACCCCACAGACCTGGCCACAGCTGTGGCAGTGACCACAGCAGCATCTTCAAGTAGCTCAGTAGAGAGGCTGAAATTGCAGACTCCAACCGAGGTCACAACCTGCTACCTTGTCTCTGAGGAACAACTCCCACTTCCTCTGTTCTCTACCCTTCCACCCTCACCCCTGTAGCCCTTCTTCACCGATGAGCCCTTCTGCATGAAGCGGCTAGAGTGGTTTCCATCACCCTGTCTAGATATTGGTCTGTATATGTGGCACTACAGCCCTGCCTATCTTCCAGGGCACCCTCACAGGACTAAGGACTCTGCTTTGCTTCATCAAGAAAGTGAGAAAGAACCACAGTGACTGCTGCACCTTGCAAAATTCAACTCCAATATGAAAACCCTGAAAATGAACAAGCCACCCTTAAGTCAACAAACCCATTCTGACCCCTGTATAGCAGATGCTGCAATGGGCCACCAGATGCCCCTGAGGAGCATAAGACTTATTCCTGCAGCTGCTGGGATTGCCACCAAGAGATTACCTCCAACTAATGGCTCTTCACATTCTGCCTTGGCTGAAGAAAATTGCCTGGCTGGAGGTCACAGTGCCTTCCAGAGCCCATACCACCCAAGGACCAGCTGGCAGGAGGATGTGAAGGTCCAACTGTGACAGCCATCTGCTCCAAAGCTGCCCACAGGGCCAGCTGAAGCCATGACTGGGACTCTGTCACAGCTCCACACTCCCTCTTTCCATCTGGCGCCTCTGTTTTGTCTTCTTCATGAGTTCATCCCCAGACATGCCAGTCCCTTCCTGGGAGCCTATGTCAAGGCTGGTTTTAGATGTCAGTTTGCCTGGACTAAGGGCATGCAGGTACCTGGGAGAGCATTGTTTATTTTCAGTACTTCAGTAGTCAGTGAGCCCATACCTCTCCTGTTGGAGGGAAGCCCCAGCTAGTTTGGTGTGTGGTTTGAACAACTGGGCTGCCCCAAGTAGATTGTGAAATGGTTCCAGGAAAGGCTGACATGTGAGCCAAGGGGCTGGGTGGAGAAGAGCTGTCCTGACTGTGCACTGGCGTCATTCATTCAGCCCGTGGACTTGATGGAGCACAGAGACAAAGGAAGGGAAAACTCTCCCCATTCTGGAGGAAAGACACCCTTCTCCTGCCCTCAGTGTCAGACCTCCAGGTTATCTGGCTTAGGACTCCCACCAGTAGTGTCCTGAGTTCTGAGATCTTATCCCCAGGCTGAGGATTACAGTGTTAGCTGCCTCAGACTCAGCCGCTTTTGACTTCCCTTGTTGCCCAGCTTGTCCTTCGCCTTCTTGCTATGTGAGGACTCAGTGTTCTTTCCCTTGGGAGCATGCAACAAAAAGGCACCATCTCAGAGCAGAGAGCAGCCCTCACAGTCACTGAATATGCAGGCACCTTTATGTTGGGCTTCCCAACCTCCAGACAGGGCTTGCGGGTTTGCCAGTGTCCTCTCAATGAAAGGAGGGTTCACCAGTGCTCTCTCAGGGCCAGATGGGTGAGAAATACATTTCTTTCCTTTGTAAATTGTGCAGTCTTGGGTATTGTGTTATTGGAGCACAGGCAGACTACAAAAGACATAAGTGCATTTGTAGGCCTCCCATAGCAATTAGTTTCCTTCCAAAGGACTGAAGGATGAAGGAAAGGTCTGTTCCAAGGCTCTCATCTTGCATGAAAGTAACTTTCTTCATGTTCATGTGAAATTTTCTCTGTATGGGTCTGTCTCCAAATACCCCATTTTAAAATGATACTGCTCATGTTGGTCCAAGGCCCACCATAAATGTCTTAGGTACTTTACTGTCACTGGGACAAAATTCCTAGCACCCATAATTTGTAGGAGGTGAGATGTATTTTGGCTCTAGTTATAGTCCATGGCTGACTGGCTCTGAGGCAAAAAAATAGGATGGTAGAGGGGTATGGTAGAAGAAAAGGATCTTGACCTAGGGTGGGTAGGAAGCAGTGGGGCACAAGAATATACTCTTCAGCACAAGTGAGTCCTCCCTTCTCCTGGAGGATCTGGGTGGGCTTGGGAGAGTGTGAACAATCCCTTCCCCCAAGAAGGGGAACATAGCGGGCTGGTTACAGAGTAGGTGAGCCCTCCCTCCATCTGGAGGACCTTAGCTGGCCTGTGAGAGCATTGGTGTTTTTTTTTTTTTTTGTACTGGGCATAGAACTCAGGACCTCGCACTTTCCCAGCAGGTGCTTATGACACTGAGCTAAACCACTGGTCCTGTGAGAGCACTGGTGAACCCTCCTTTCATTGAGAGGACCCTGGCAAACCTGCAAAAGTACCAGTGACTCCTTCCTCCATTCAGATGAAGCCAGACACCTACAAGAACTCAGTGACATAGTAGGGCCCCAGATGGGGTGCATGGACAGGTAGATCTGGAGATCTGGAAAAGTCTAAAATGGCAGCAATAATATGAGCCAAGGGTTGGTTCATACCAATGCTCCTGGACTAGCCAGCACAGGGAGAATCCAGGACTCGCTCGACTGGCTCCACAGGAGGAATTCAGGTGACCGGCCCCTCCCCTACACTGTGGGGCATGAACACCAGCCACACAAAAACACTCTGACTAACATGCACAGGATGGACAAGGGAGACTAGCAAGATTGAAAAGACCAAAATTTGAGCCAAGAGGTGAAAATAACAAGACAAAAAAATAAAATGAAATCTCAGACCTCCCGCCCATCCAGAACAAGTAAGGAGACATAGACACAGAGAAAACTGGAAGACACACACCTGATATTTCTGAAAAGATAGTGAGTGAAGTAAAGAAACAAATCCATGAGACTACAGAGGAAGTCAGATCAGAAGTAATCTCTCAGATAAAAGAAAGAAATGACCTTAATAAATGAAATGCTCAGCATAGCTAGAGAAGAAATAGATTAAAAAATTGCAGGAGCATAGGAAAATGATGGAAACCCTGAAAGAACAATGAAAGAAATAGAATACATGAAAGAGATTCAAGATATCCAGGAAATTAAAAATTCCATTAAAAGTTGACAAAACTGTTTGAATGAAATTGAAGCTAGACTTTCAGACCTGGAAGACAGGATCGTGGCTAGTTATCACAAAAGGAAAGATCTCTTTAAAACAAGGGACTGGACCAGGGTTTTAGCTCAGTGGCATAAGCACCTGTCTTGCAAGTGCACAGTCGTGATTTCTATCCCCAGTACCAAAAATAAAAAATAAAAACAAGGGACCATGAAAGAACAATTTAACAGCTCCAATATGATGCAAAGAAAAACAATATAAGATGATAGGTGTCAATGAAAATGCAGGAGTCAACACATATGATATAAAAAAAACTACTTGCAGATGTAATAGCAGAAAATTTCCCAAACATGGGAACAGAATCTGACATACAGATACAGTGAGGCATATAGAACTCCAAGGAATCATAACCAAAATAAATCTATACTCAGACACATAATAATCAAAATCCCAGAAATTCAGCACAAAAACAAAATATTAAAAGCTGCTAGAGAAAAAGAAACAGATCACCTATAAAGGAAAGCCCATTAGAAACACAGCCAACTTCTCAACACAAATCCTCAAATCAAGAAGAGCTTGGAGTGAAGTATATCAAGCCCCAAAGGAAAACAATTCCCAACCCAAATTGACCTACTTTGCAAAAATATCTTTCAAAATTAATGGAGAAATAAGATACTTCCATGACAAAGGGCAACTGAAGAAATTCATGTCTACCAAGCCAACCCTAGAAAGATATTCTAGATAGAGATAATAAAAGATATTCTAGATTGAGACAAAAATGACCACAATTCCAAGAACAACAACAGAAAGAAACCACCAGGTAGGGCAAGCAATTAAACATACAGGGAAGGGCCGGAGATTTAGCTCAGTGGCATAAGTGCCTGCTTTGCAAGCACAAGGTCATGAGTTCAATCCCTGCTACAAAAAAAAAAAAAAAAAAAAAAATGGGGGAGGGGGGAGAAAGTAGCAACAACAGGAAAATAGCATGACAAAGATAAGCCAATACATATCACTTATACCCATCAATGTAAATGGACTCAATTCACCAATCAAAAGAAACAGATTTGCAGAATGGATCAAGAAACAAGATCCAACAATATGCTGTATACAAGAAACACATTTAGTTTTTTAAAAAATGATCACAGACTGAAAGTGAGAGGACAGAAAACAATGCTCCAAGCAACAGAAACCCATGAAAAGCAGGGATAGCTATTCTGTTTGCAGACAATGTGAACTTCAAACCAAAAATTATCAAAAGAAATAAAGGTCATTACATTACTGTTAGGGGGGAAATTCAAGAGGAAGAGGTAACAATCATAAACATATATGCATCAAATATGGGAACACTCAACTATATAAGACAGATATTAATAGACATGAAAATTGAATAAGCACTAACACAATTGTAATGGGGTAACTTAGTACCCATTGTTACAAAGAGATAGATCAACTAGACAAAAAGTCAGTAAAGAAATAACAGAACTGAATCAAACCCATGAACAAATGGACTTAATAAATGTTTACAGAGTATTCCACCCAACAACATCAAAATGCACATTCTTCTCAGCTACACATGGGACATTCTCTAAAATAGACCATATAATAGCCCATAGAATGTACTGAAGTAAATGTAGAGAAGTATAAAACATCCCATGCATTTACCTGACCATAGTGGAATGAAAATGGAAATTAATGGCAAAAGAAGCTGCAAAAGTCCTATAAACACGTGAAAATTAAATATCATCCCTCTGAACAACCAGTAAGTCACAGATTAAATTAAAGAAGAAATTAAACAATGAAATGTTTACATCAAATAAAAATGCAAATACAACATACCAGAACCTGTAGGACCCAATGAAATCAGTCCTAAAAGGAAAATTGATAGTGAATTCTCACATCAGGAAAACAGAAAGAGCACAAATAAACAATCTAATGCTGCACCTCAAACTTCTGCAAAAAGAATAGCAAGTCAAGCCCAAAACTCATAGAAAGCAGGAAATTATAAAGATTAGAGAAGAAATTAATGCAATTGACACTAAGAAAATAATACAAAGAATTAATGAATCAAAGAGCTGGTTCTTTGAAAGAATAAACAAAATCGATAACCCCCCAGCCAATCTTATCAAGAAAAGGAAAGAAAAAATTCAGACTTATGCAATGAGAAATGAAAAGTGTGAAATCACTGCAAATCCTGTGGAAAGTCAGAAGATCATCAATATGAACTTCAAAAATCTTTACTTGCATAGAAAGGAAATCACAGAAAAAATGAACAATGTTGTAGTCAGGTCTGCAAGGAGAACTAGGCAAGACAGGACACATAATTTATAGAATTATTTTATTATAGTCATCCAAAGAACTAAACACAAGAAGTGCAGGACATGTCTATACACTAAGACCCAAGGAATCTAGCTGAAGGCCTGAATCCCACAGCAATGCCCTGCATGAGTCCAGCTAAAGATCTACAACCCATGACAATCCCCTCTCCATGAAGCCAGCTGGAGGCCTAGAGCCCATGACATTGACTCGTGAAAGTCCGTTTCACAGATCTGTACTGGGAAGCCCCAAAAATCAGTGGTGGAAGCTAGAAAGTCTATGCCAGTGGGATGAAGGAGCTGTGTGGGTTGGTTGAGGGCTCTGCACTGGAGGAGCCAAGAAGTGAGGCTCAAAATAAGAACCAGAGTTTCCCCTAAAAGTACCACACTCATCCTCAGCAACAACAAGGTTCTGAGCTCCTGCACCAATGAGAACAGCTGAGTTTATATCAGGAAGCCAGTGTGCCAAGCTTTTCCTGGAGATTGGACAGCACACCATCTTTCCCTTTGGCTCCAGGAAGCAGTAAGGTGAAGACCAGAGCTCCCTCAAAGTGAACCACAGCCATTCTCAGTGACAATAAGGTCTCAAGTTCCTCCTTGATGAGAGCAGCCAACTTCACAACAGGAAAAAAGGTCAACAAGCTCCTCCAGGAGAACCAACAACACTATGGAATTCTGCCTCTCCAGTTCTCCTTTATATCTTGGCAACAGTCCTCACATGGGCCATCCATACTCAGTACCATGCTGACTCAGTTCAGCTGATATTGTAAGTTGACCACCAGTTATCAATTCACCCTAGACAGATTCTTAGAAATGTATGAATTACCAAAGCTGAATCAAGAAGATAAAAAATTTTGAATAACCCAATATCAGTTAACGAAATTGAAAACGTGGTTAAAAACCTACTAACAAAGAAAAGCCCAGGTCCTGATGGATTCACTGCTGAATTCTATAAGAAATGTAGAGAAGGTTTAATGCCAATATTTCTCAAACTCTTTGATGAAACTGAAAGAGAAGCAATTCTCCCTAGCTCACTCTTAGATGTAAGGATTACTTTGATACCAAAAACCAGAGAAATATCTAACCAAAAATAGAACTACAGGCAAATCTCCCTAATGAACATAGATGTAACAATCCTCAATACAAAAAATCCTCAATAAAATATTAACAGAATGCACCAGATCATCAAGATTATTTGCCATGACCAAGTGGGATTCAACCCTGGGATGCAGGGATGATTCAACACACACATATCAAAAAAGTAATACACCATATCAACAGAACCAAAGACAACAATCACATGATCATCTTAATAGATGCAGAAAAGCTTTTGATAAACTCCAACACTCATTCATGATAAAAAAAAACCCCTAGAGAAAATCAGAAAATCAAAAACTCTAGAGAAAATCAGATCATAATCTCAACCTGATAAAAGCCATCTGAGACCAATCAACAGCCAACGTTATACTAAAAGAACAAAAATTGAAAGGTTTCATTCTAACATCAGTAACAAGACAAGGATGTCCACTGTCATCACTGTTATTCAATATAGTTCTGACAATATTAACCAGAGCAATTAGACAAATGAGAAAATAAAAGGAATAAAGATAGAAAAGAAAGAAGTTAAATTATCATTATTTGCAGATGACATGATACTCTACATAGAAGACCCCCAAAACTCTACTAAAATACTACTAGAGTTAATAAGCAAAGTCAGCAGCATAACTGGATACAAAGTCAACACTCAAAAATCAGTAGCATTCCTATATACAAATAACAAATTCACTGAAACAGAAATTAGGAAAACAACAACTTCCACAATAGCACCCCCAAAAATGAGATACTTACGAATCAATCTAACAAAGGATAGGAAAGGTTTATATATTGAAAATTACAGTATTCTGGAGTGAGCAGCCCCCAAGATCTGGGCATGGCCATGGTGGAACCCAGGCAGTCGCACAAAGAAGCAACTCACCAGCCCTCTTGGTAAGTGCTTTCCTCCAGCATGAGCCAGGAGACCCAGCAGAGTCTCCTGTGAGCCTACCGGTGCATGGGCTTGGAACCAAACATCCCCAACCCCCCCCCCCCATTAGCAACTGGGGACAGAGGTCTGAGCAGCTCTTGGCAGGATGACTGTATGCAATATAGCAAATATGGGCGGGTCTCCTCTATCTTCTGTTTGAAAGCAAATGTTGTTTACAGTTTTGTTTCATTGTGATTAATTGCTTTACTCTATTCAATATTCTCTTTCAATTGGTTTTATAATGTTCTGTCTTTGGTTTGATTTTGCTATACCTAATTGACTAGACAACTATTGTGAGGATAATGAGATATACTACGTTACCTATTGCTGTTGTCCTGGTAACCTGCTGTGCAGTTCCATGCCAAGTTCACTGCACTGTCTCAATTGGCTTTGTTCTGTCTTGTTCTGTTGTAGTTCTACTACCTTCAAAATAAAAAAGGAAAAAGAAAAAAAAAAAAAGAAAATTACAGTACTCTGAAAAAAATTGAAGAAGATATCAGAAAGTGGAAAGGTGTCTCTTGCACATGTATAGGAAGAAACAACATTGTGAAAATTAGCCATACTCTCAAAACTGTTAACAGATTTAATGCACTCCCAACCAAAATACCATTAGCATACCTCATAGATCTAGAGAAAACTTTCCTAAAATTCATTTGGAAACAGAAGATATCTAGAACAGCAGAAGACAGCCTGCGCAACAAAGGCAGGGCAGGAGGCATCACAATCCCTGCCTACAAAGCTATGGTAAAATCAGCATGGTACTGGCAAAAAAAAAAAAAAAAAAAACCCTGAGAATCAGTGGAACAGATCAGAAGATGCAAACACAACTACAAACATACTCAACCACTGTCTTTGACAAACAGACTAAAGAATCAGCAACTTGGATCTCATCTTATTAAAAAAAATTTTGCATATGAAAAGAAATTACTAAAGGAGTGATAAGACAACACACAGAATGGGAAAATACTTTAGCCAGCTGTCCTGTCCCTCAGACAAAGGACTTGTATCTAGAACCTACAAAGAATTGAAAAACATCAAATTCAAAGACCCAATTCAAAAATGGACATCTGAGATGAATACTCAGTTGAAGAAATACAAACAGCAAATAAAAACATGAAAAAAAAATGTTTATCACCACTGGTCATTCAAGAAATGCAAATTAAAACAACATTGAGATTCCATCTCACTCCAGAAAGAATGGTTGCCACCAAGAAATCAATCAATAACAAATGCTGGAGGAGCCAGGGCGGCGGTTGTTGGTGAGAGTGCAGACTGGTACAAGCACTGTGGAAATGAGTATGGAGATTTCTCAAGAAACTAGAATTGGAGGTCCCAATCAATCCAGATATTCCCCTTCTGGGTATTTTCCCAGAAGAACTGAGAACATCATACCACAACAATGTATGTGCCCTCATGTTTATAGCAGCATAATTTGTAATAGCTAAATCTTGGAAACAACCCAAATGCCCATCAACCACAGAATGGATAAAAAGTGATATTTTTGTATAATAGAGTACTACTCAGCTATAAAGGCTAACCTTGAGGCTTTTATAGGCAAATGGATGTAACTTGAGACCATACTCATAAGTAAAATAAATCTGACTTGCATGTGTAAACAATGTATTGTCTCCCTAGTGTAAAAAACTGAAAGAGTAAATAAGATCCAAAATATGCAATATGTGAACGTGAGGGGAGAGAAGACTATGCAGGAAAAAAAGGACAACTGGGATAGGAGAAAGGAGAAGGGAAAGAAGGGAAAAACATAGATATAGATAGATACAGATATAGATATAGATAGATATATACAAGACAGATAATTATATAGCTAATCTCTGTTGGTTCATCAAAAAGAATGGTTTGTGCTTAAATTATTTGATCATTTTTTCATGTCTATGTCTTATAATCTGAGCAACTACTTTGAAGATAACAATATTCAAAATATTAACCATTGCTAATCTATTATTTTGTTTTGAAAGGCTCCACCTTCTAACAACACATTTAGCCTCTGAACTCATTCATAGATGAATTCACTGATGAGTATGATGCCCCAATGATTTAATTACCTTCCACACACATGAGAATCTGGCAGGATATTTTAGACCTGAATCACAGTAGTTAACTTGATTACCTGCATAAAGATGCCATCTCCAGACATACTTACACTCTTACGCACGAGGGGACAGGATGCCAAGATATGAAACTAGGGAGCAGGGAGGAGACACCATTTATCTCATAATGGGACTCAGTATATGCAACTATACATGATCATATTGGCAACCAGGAGGCATGGGTGTGGACCTGACCGCTTTCTGAGCATTCCCTGAGGTTCAGGCTCAGTCATCTCACAGTACTTTACTAAAGAATCTGCCCACCCAAAAGAAGGGTGAGTGCAAGATGTCCAGGAGGGTTGCACAGGGGTCCTCCAACACGGGTTGGCAAGATTTAAACTAGGAATCACAGAGCCTGATTCCAAGGCTAGAGAGAAACCTGAACAAGGGAACCTATTGGGAAATATCGATTTATTAGAAAGCTGTTTATTACACAGAGCTGAGCAATAAGAAATGTGGCCAATATGTAAACCTCTCTGGAAAGTGTCTGGGAATTGAACATAACTAAGCTATTATGTTCTTTCTTCTCAAAATTAACACAAGTAGGGTGACAAGTAAAGATGGCAAGAGGAAGGCGCAGGCAGAGGTGGGTTTCCACTATGGGAGAATGGCTTGTAGGTGCTTAATTTACCGACAGCTGTAATGGTTTCTCTGGCTTCATTCTCACATACACCTTGCTTTTGTTTTAAGCTGGAAGTACACACATGTGTTGTTGTAGAAAGTGTTGCTGTAGTAAACAGCCTCACAGGTCAGCTTTTTGTTAGTAGGGACAGGACAACAGGAAGTGTGGACTGCAGAGAAATGTATACGCAAATGCTTAGCAGCGACTCAAAGCCAGCCGGCACTTTAGATCAAATTGGTGTTAGATTCTGTATCTGGAGCCATCAAAACCTTGTTGAGATGGGGCATTTGAAGGAGCACAAACAGGCAGGATTACAATTTGGCCCTGGGCCCTCAATCCCAAGAACACTGGCCTCAAAACATCAGAAAGCTGTGGAGGTCTGAGAATCGAGTGCAAATGTGCTCATGTGCCAAGAAAACCTGAGACGGCTATTTTCACCGCGTACTGGGGCTTGGCCAGGTTCCAGAAACCATCAGCAAAGCAGCCTGCCCTGATACTTCAAAGGACAAACTCACACTGATAAATCCTGCCCCACACTTTCTATAGCACACACTTAATCTTGAGGTATATAATACCACAACAGTGAGTCACTGTGCTGGAGTCTCAGGCCTGTCCACACGATAGGGAGGAAAAAAACATCTCCCACATCTGTTGTCTGGGGCCATTCCCTTTGCTCCCCAAAACTGCACACACACACACACACACACACACAGGACAGAAGAATAAAAACTGTCACAGGACACACGAGTTACAACCTGGTTTACCTGTGCAGAGCCCTTCCACAGAACTGTGACAAACTCAGCCCAACACCTTTCATTACCATGTTTTATCACATCTTGATAATACTCACTAGACAAGGTAATCAATCTGCTGTATTCCCCAGACTGAGCTCAGATGCCTCAAGAGGCCCTTCTGCTAGGAGACAAGCTTTCCTCTGTCACAGTCACACCTTTCTCAGATCTGCAACTTCAAAATGGTATTAAATGTCAATTGGAGTTCAGCAGCTATTCCCAGGAATGTCTGAAACAGAAACTATCAAGTCTAGGTGTCAAGGAAGCGGAGAAAGCAATAAGAGAATGCCAAGGTAAAAGGTAGAGGCTTTCGTCTTCATGGGGATAAGGGGAAGATGGATAATAGTAATCAATTCCTTTCCTAGAAATCACACATTGCCTGAAATGTCCCTGCAATGCTTGGCGACTCAGCCAGCTGGTAGACTCTTCCCCATGTGGTCATTCACCCGGTCTGGAAGGATGGTAAAAAGAATCCATAGCTCATGTTAAGACAAGCAAGTCAGCAAATTCAGTGACTGCACAGAAACTGGAGGCTAAATCTTGGGATATGGGCTTCCGCATATGCATGTGACTGTGGATTCATTTGGGAACCTTTCTGTGCACACACACACACACACACACACACACACACACGCCATCTGCAACACTTCTTAGGTTACACTGCATAAATCCTAGGAGTTATCATTCTAGATAATGTATGCAAAGATCCTTTCCAGAAGACACCTTTGGCTTCAGCAGAATTTTAACTTCTTTGTCATTCTAATTCTCACTGGTCTCTCCTGGGGTACAAGCTGCAGTAAACCTCACCACCACATCTGTCAATGAAAAAGAAAATGAAGAGCAGCCAATTTGTCTATTTATAGGTGCCAATAAAACCCCATTTAGAACATGAGTCAATAAGACTTTCAGAAGTGGCCAACACTGTGGCCTTTCACTGGCCAGGGTCACTTTTTTATATCAATTAAGAACTAAAACCTGTTTAGTTTCATGTGAGGCCCTCAATAAATCTTATTGAGCAATCTCCTGCATATTTGCCCCCCTGATGTGAAGAAAGTGAAACTTGGTAAGCCTTCTATTTTGATTTACCAAGATAAGGAACCTAGGGTAGAGTCAGTCTGTGGCAAAAAGTATTTGAGGTCCTTCAGGGAGTTTCAAAGAACCCAAGCCATAGGCAGGGATGGAGAGAATCAGACTTCTTCTTAAATACCTCCCAAGCCCAGGATGCTGTGACCTGTCAGGGTGGAGAGGTGGTGGTGAAAAAGCCCACTAAATGCTGGTAGGAACATCTACCGAGGCAGTTTGCACAGGGAATTTTGAATCCTGGGAGAAGAGAGTGTTAAGGTTTAGATCTGCAGTCTCCCCCAAAAAGTATCTTTTGTTAGGAAGGAGACTGGGTCATGCAGTGCCAGGCTCATCGGTGGATTCATTCACTGATGAGCTCAGTAGTTGAATATTCTGTTAGCAGATAGTGCCTGGTTTGAGGTAAGCTCTGGGGTTGTGACCTACAAGGTATGTTCTTATCCCCAGCTCCTCTCTTCTCTCTCTGCTTCCTGACTTTTCCTCCATCATGCCCTTTTGCCATGCTATTCCTGCCATGGAGTCAGCCAGCCATGGACTGCACCCTCTGAAAACTGTGAGCCAAATAAACTTTTCCTCTTTTAAATTGTGAGTGTTGAATACTTTGTTCTGTTGATTAGAAAGTGGCTAAGACAGAGTCAGGCCTAGAGCATCCCGCCCAGCCCTCTTCAAGAAAAGCAGGAAGAAGCCGGGCATGGTGGCTCATATCTGTAATCCCAGCACTCGGGAGGCTGAGGCAGGAGGATCGTTGAGAGTTCAAGACCAGCCTGGGCTACAAAGTGAGCTCAAGGCCTGCCTGAACTGCATAGAGAGACCCTGTCTCAAAAAGACTCAAAAAAAAAAAAAAAAAGAGAAAAAAGCAGGAAGAAGTTTACATTCAGCACTGGGTTAAGCACTGCTTGCAGCTGTGGTTTTATGTAGCTCTGGTGCAGCAAAAAGACCACCTAGGTCCAAATGTTCCAACTGTGAGACTGTCACCTCCCAGAACTAGAGCAAATTAGCAGGCTTCACTAAGCCTCATTCTTCATAAAGGAATCATGACGACTAAATAAAAATCTATACCAAAAGGTATATATTATCAATTATGAGTTTATTAAGCATTTCCTGTGTATGTGCTCATTTCAGTTTTTGCTAATTGAAATACTGGAGGTTGAGTAATTTACAAAGGAAAGAGGTTTATATAGCTCATACTTTTAGTGATTCAAAAACACAGCACCAGCATCTGCTCCCTTGTGGTGAGGGCCTTCTTCCACCATGTGACATAGGAGAGGACCTTCTGGCCAAGGAGGACATGAAAGAGAGATAATGTGGTGAGACAAGAAACCAGAGAGGTTAGAGAGGGGCTGCTTTTGCTCTTTTACAGCAAACTTCTTACAAAAAATAACTGGGGCCCCATGAGAAGTACTTTCCAGGGCAAATCCTTCTGTGACTGCTCACTGGGCTCCAGTTCTTTAAAGCCCTACCACCTCTGAGCATCTTAACAGCAGCAACCAAATTTCCAACACATGAACCCTTGAGGGACACATCCAAACCATGTATAAAGCGCATGCCTATAAACAGTCAGTACTTGCTACTTGGTCTCCACTCTGTTTCGATGAAGAACAGGGACTTTTTCTGAGAAAAGAAATGTAGAGAGTAGATTCTGAGTAATTCGCCCAAGAACACAATGAAAATATAGCAAATACATAAAACATAGTTGGGTTTTTTTGTTTGTTTGTTTGTTTGTTATCATTTTGGAATGAAGAGAGCTTTAATTACCACTATCTACATGATTTTTTTAAGCCAGTGGTAATATTTTTTTTTTTGAACGACCAATGGCAGAACACAAAATTGATAAAAAGGTTCACCCAGGACAGCCACTGTGGGCTGATAAATTTGGAAGACTCATCAAGTCGGCAGTGGCTATTGTTATGAACTGCTGCTTTGTTAGTAGCCAAGGGCCTCAGAAGCACACAGAAACCAGAGTGGCTTGTTACTGCGAACTTTTGGTATTGATGCTGAGGTGAGCAAATGGTGTATGCACTTGCAAAGTTAGCACAGCTTTAGCAAATGGGAGGAGAGAATAGGACACAGAAAGATAGTGTGTTAACCTGAGGCCAAGGCAAAGCTTAAAAAACACACCATCCCTTTACACAGGAAGCAGGTTTTCTGTTTTACAGAAGAATGACAAGAATTCTAGGCTAGCTGTTCCAAATGGAAGCAGGAACTATTCAGCCAATAGGGTTTCCATATCCACAAGTGTCCACAATAAAGCCACTGACCAAAGTTAGCAATTCTGTGGCAGAGAATCTACACCACCACAGGCAGCACCCTTGCAATTCGTGCCTCTGCTCAGCGTCAAGAGAAGGAAGACGAGGCCAACTGCAGACCGCTGGCTTCCCAGAGCCTTGTCCCTGCTTCTCTAAAGTGAAGGGGAAAAGCCATGCAGAATGAAGTAGGTGGTGCTTCACAATTCGCTACTGATCCAAAACTCTTAAGATGTTTCATCATGGCAAGGAAGCTATGTGGAAACTACCACATATTACAGTGTAATAACTGGAACCCCAACCATGACTTGATTCTGGCCAAACATAATGTTCCTATAACTTTGTAATATGCATTGCCTTTCAGAGTAACTCAAAAAGAAGTGATGTTTCAAAAATCCCCTTCCTTCTCCTTCATCTTCTTTATCGTCAATACTCTCATGATCATAATTCAGTGGGTGTGTGTTTTTATAAGGGTGCCTTATGCAAGTCACCAACCTGTTGACCTCACAACAGGAAGTAAAGTAATTCCAGAATTCCAAGCACCCTTCACACACAATAGCAGGAGAGCCATGGAGTATTTGCCCACCAATAGATTGCCCCCATACCACTCCAGAGGTTTCCAATGACAGACTGAGTGAAAGGACTCTTGGAGCACAAATTGGTATGTTCAGATCATGTGACTCTACCTCTACGAGCCTGGGTGACTGGCCTGGGTGTGGAACCCTGACCCAGCAGCAGGCTGTCTCTGAGTTGGCCTGACATACAAGCCACACCCAACAAAGACAATGGGAACAAATGAAACCACTCAGATTCTTCTCTCAAAATCTAGGTGAGAACCATAGAGACACCCATGGGTTGAAAGGTGGGAAGGAAACAGATGCTAAGATCAGCAGAAGACACAGACAAAGGATGAGCAGGTGGAAACTAAGCATAAGCCTGGTGTATGTACTGGAAAGCAGGAACTGTGACACACAGAAGAGAAGGTGAGATGATTAGCTGCATCATGGTGTGAACGGCAGAAAAGTAGAAAACTCCACCCACTCCAGGTCAGCAAGATAACTCAATTCCCAAAGCTGCTTTTGATCCATAACCTCCCAGTTCCTGTTGCACATTCCACTCTCCGGGATACGTGGCTCTCGTTCATTTCCTAGGAAGCATGGTACGCATTTCCGGGTACGTGTTTCCATCAAGGAATATCCATTGCTTCATTGTACCCTGAGCCGGTGGTTCATTCCTATCATCGAAAGGCTTTCGAATATAAAATTCCAGCCACATGGATTCATCTGCTGAGCAACCTTTCAGCCTGTGCACAATTCTACTTACATGAGAACTTCTGGGAAGTTCTGGGATCCATCCATTTTTATCGAACTGACCCTTTGCCTGTTAAAAATTCCCTAAAGCCTTTTATTTCCACAAACACTGTCATACTCCTTGCTACTCTGCTCCCTCTGCTTCTTCCCTCCCAGAACTAAAAGTACCGATGCTGTTACATTACAGACAAGGATGTGTTGCAAAAAAAAGCCTGCAGCCATATATGAACATTATAGGACGCACTCACACAAACCTAGATGGCGCACCTTCCTGCACACCTAGTGTGCACAAATGCATATTCTACATTTTTATACAACTGGCTGTGCAATTAATTTGCCTATACCACCATCACCACAAACACATGAGCAATGAATTGTCCTCTCGTGTTAGGACAGATGTGATTTCACTAGGTCTTAGGAATTTTTCAGCTCCATTATAATCTTCTCGAGCCAATGTGGCATATTTGGTTCATTGTTGACCAAAACATCATTATGAAAGGCATAACTGTGCCTCAGCTGGCACCTTACATTTGTACTTTGCCAGACGGATTTTCCAGGTCCTTTTCCAACTAGTTTCACTTGCATTATCTCTTTTGAACCTTACAGTGACCTTAAGAGGTAACAATAGTTATGTTAAAAGAACTTTCAGCAATACTGTATAATAAAAGGCCATTTTCACATGATAATCTCAGCTGATTAGATCTTTCTAACCCTTCTTACACTGTGAGGTAGCTTTTTACAAAAGGAGAAACTGAAGTTCAGGGGTGACCAAAAAAGTCATCCAACTTCACACAAGGATGCTTTCTACTGGGATTTACAACCCCCACTTGTCTACTAACATGCTCTATAGTCTTTTGTTTTTGTTTTTTCACTGAAAATATGCAGAAACTGCTCTTAGATGTGTTATATGGCATTGGAGAGTGCTTGGTTCCTATCTGTATTTATTAGGTCAATTGTTCTTTTAATATGTGTCATGAATGTGACCAACGTCTTTTCACAAGGCTGGGAATAGCTGCTTAACATGAAAACTCACCTTTGTCTTCCTTACATGAACTAACAATTCATTGGTGTTCTTTACCACAAAGACCTAGTCTTTTCTGGCCACTTAATTTGATGAATTTGTCTTGCAGAACCTGACACACAGTCTTCAAAGTCTTGCCATATACAAGGGGCATTTTTTTTTTTTTTTTGGTTTTTGGTGTAGTTTTGTTGTTGTTATGTTTTGTGTGTTTGTTTGTTGTTATAGTTGGGTTTCTGTTTTTGTTTTGTTGAGGTTTTTTTGTTTCTTGTTTTGTTGGGTTTTGTGTTTCATTTTGTTTTTGTTTTTTGATGCTGGGAAACTGATACTTCCATGACTTGTGAATCAAACCAGCTTGCTATAAACACACTGTACATTTCAGTTTGCAGGATGGAATGTTGAGATCATTTTGGTTTGACAAAGAGAACGGAGAGGATCTCAGAATATAAATCGTTTTTTGTTTATATCTGTAACAAATGTGGCTGCTATAATGACAGCACATAAAACTGGTTGTTGTATTGTTCCTTAAATAAGACCTTGCCATTCGCTACCTCATCTTTCTGTCACTTAAAAACCAAAGGAGATAAAATTTGGGTTGCCCCAGTAGCTGTTGCTCCCAGGCATCCATATGGCTGGTACTGTTTATAAGGGGACTCTAGTGATCAAAGCAGCACTGAACATGGGTGAAATAAACAAAATGCAAAAGAACAAGAGCTGGCTTCTGCAGTACTTCTCAACTGTGTGATTGCATTTAGAGGAAAAGCACAGATCCATGGCACACGGTCCCCATGCAATCAATCAAGCTTTTCTTGTTGATATCAAATATGGACTTAGATTCCTCCAAACATAGTATTCTGGGCACATACCAATCAGACCTGACTATAGGTGATGATTCCTAGTAAATAAGCTTGATCCCATAACAATGCTCCCACAATATGGTTCCACTGACAACTGGACTCCATAGCCAGTATGAGAAGGTAATTGTTCAAAATGTACCCATCATCCTATATCATAAATGTGCATCTGACCATGTCCGTTCTTATTGGAAAGTCCTATTAGGTCATTCAAGTGGCACACTCTAATGGGGTTCCCCCAATACATCACATGGCTCCATGCTTCTCTGCCTCTCTACCCTCCATTTCTCTGCCTGGAATGCCCTTTCTCTTGTGGTTAACAAATGATCCCAATACATCAAGACCTCAAAATTAAACATCATCAACAAGCATATTTCCCTCCCTCCCTATGTTGACCCTTGTCAGTGCCAGTAAAATAATCACTTCTTTATGTGCTAACAAAGTACTTTGGCCATTTCTGGATTCACATACTACACTAACATTACTACCATTGCTACCACCACCACCACCAAACTGTTCCTGCCGCTGCTGCCTTTGCATATCTCTCTCTATTAAATTATATGTGCTCTAAGGACAGAAACACTGTCTTATGTATCCCCAGCACATAATTCAATACATTAACACACAGTACATGCTCAGATATGCAATAAATCAATGTGTAGAATAGTCTTTGCAAGCATAAACACATGAATGTAGACTAAAAGGCGAAAGCAGTCCTCCTCCACCATGTGTTTGTGTTTGAATTTATTTGAAGGCAGTATTTCTAACTCTATTCCCCTTTAAGCGACAAATTTATGTACTAAGACATTTTGGGCTTCCTTTAGAGAATCAGTTAAGAGTACATTTGGCTGCACAGCAAAGAAAACCTGACAAACCAGTTTAAACAAACAAGTATTTGTTTTCTAACATGAGAATCTAGAAGAAAGTGCCTGCTGATGTTGACTCAGTGGTCCATCATTGTCCGAGCTTTCTAATTGTATCAAATTATAATCACAAGATGGTTCCTAAAACTGTGCATAATTCAAGTATTCAGAGCACATAGAAATGATGGAGGGAAGGGTTCCAGCCATATCTGCTTCCTCTCACAGCTGTCTGACCAACATTAAATCACAAGAGTGCTGTGATGCCCCCCCCATAAGGATGAGAAAGCCTGGCAAAGCTGAAACAAGTTATCCTACCTGACTTAGGTCACATGGGCCCTTCACTGGGGCTGGGTTTATGGCCTCCCCAAAAAATATTCCTGTGGGTAAGGAAGAAAGCAGAATTAGATCACAGAACAACCAAGCCATCTTCAAATTGAGGAAATAACTCCGTGGTTTAAGCACGAAGCGTTGTATCAGAATGAAAAAGAATCAGCATCACTGCTTAATATGAACATTAAAAGCCTCAGGAACATGCTCCCTACTTCCTGTCAGCCTATGGGCAAAGGCTAACGGCTCTGCCTGTGCAACAGTGACCCTAGGAAGGACTCAGCATGGATCCCTTAGACAACAAACCCACCCAGATTTACTTAAATCCCAATTTTATAATATTACAATGAAATTTTATGATACTGCAAAGGATCTCTGGAAAGGTACAGATACACTGGCAGTGGAGTATAAATGGCGACGTCACCATTTTGAAAATTCTTTTACAATACCTAGTTGTAAAATTATACCCAATATAATTTATAGAGGCGAGACGGAATGACAACAGGGAGAAGCTAGCAGCACGAAGGTGGAATTTATGACTTTACTTCCCAAGAGAAGGAGACATGTCAGGCCACACAAGGGCCCAGGGAAGCATCAGCATGATAAGGAAAGAGAAGACAAAAGCAAAGGGGAGCTGAGGATGCAACTTCTGTGGGGTTTCCGGGGAAAGGCAGGGCAAAGGGAACATCTCAGCCTCTGCCAGTGTGAATAGTTCTGTCAAGATGTGGGGTAACCATGGTCTCAAACTGCCTGAACTTGAGTCCAGGGAAGATATAGGGCAGGGCAAATATTGGCCTGAGGGTTTGATAAGGATGTGATTGAAAGTGCAGACTCTGGATTAGTTGGTTTGTATAAAAAGTGTGCTCCTCACTGAACCCTTTAAATCTCTACAAATAAGAAGCCCTGGGAAGGGAAGTCTCACCAGAGGGCTCTAAGGTCCCCAAATGCTACAGAAAATGAGAAAATATGATTATCATTGGCCTGTGATGAGTGCATATAAGACATACGCAAAGTCTAAGAAAACAGAGAACACTATTCATGTTGAAGAGACCTTTGATCCAAGAATTTTATTTCTAGATACAATCCCTAGAGAAGCACATGCATTATGTATTGGTGGATAAATAAATACCCCATAGGAGTGAGCACAGTGCTGTACATTTATACATATGAGTGGTGATGAAGACACATAACTAGAGATATACTTTCCATTAATAAAGCTCATAAGCAATATAAAGTGAAAGGTGCAAGTACACAAAACACTATATGCTACATAATTTTCTTTATATGAAGTTCCAGAGTAGAAAAAACCAAACTTGAGTTCCAGGATGTGTAAGTGTCATGCTAAACAAAAAGAAAGGCAGTGACCACCATAAAGATGCGAGCACAGCAGGTGGGCAGGAGCTGGGGAGCGTAGAAAGTACCTCCAGGCTGCTGCTAATATTCCAGTCCTTAGAAAGGAGCCTGCTGGCCATTATTTGTTATCCTGTATTTTTCTGTATATAGTACGTTTCTTGACTTTTAAAAGAGATAAGATAGAAGATGAAAGCAGAAGTTCTCTAAATAGAAACTCATAGTTAAGAAATCATCATTAAAAATATAGACACCATGTTCTTGGTCCAAAATTTCGTGTCAATAAACCTAAGCTCTTCCTAGGTCATTTATTAAATAGGCAGCCCTGCTTCATCTCTTATAGCCTGCTACAGAAACTACAGTGGAAGGGTTAAAAAAAAAAAACTTCCCGTGGTAGACCATGACTACTGCAGCATAAAGAATATACCTATGAAAAATAAACTGACCAATATTTTTTTTGATAACTCTTAATTCCTGCCTTGTCTTGGCTGCCTCTAGCCAGGTCTTCAGAAATGAGGTTCGTATTACTTGTGTTCTCCCTCCTGGGATCATGTCTTCCACAGAGGCTAATTTTAAGGCTGTTTCTAGAAGCCAACATTGACTGGCATTATGACCATGTAGAATGTTTTATTTTTTTAACTAAGGAGAAATCATAAACTTCCTTGAACTTGGAAGACAGAGAGATGCATCAAGGGTAATTACATCCTGCCTAGTTCACGGCCCCCTGTGGCCACACTTGGATATGGTCCCCCTTCTTCCTTTCTGTCCTGTACCCGTGTGCATTGCTGCTCTGTGTATTCAACAGCTGCCAGAGCACTCCACAAGTGGCTGCTCGGGAAGGCTGTGAGAAATGAGTTTGACATCCCAGGAGCCTCTGCAACTCTAGGCTCTAGGATACGCTCTGGTGTACAGGTAAAAAAAGAAAACTTTTGGCTGCTTCTCTTCCAAACACCAATGTTATGAGGATACTCACGGTCTCGGGAGGCTACGGGGTAGAGACCTAGCTAATCATCTGAGCTTGAATTTTTGCCCATGAACCAAAGACCCTGAATCCAATCAAATATTGGGGAAGATGGGAAGCAGCACCAAAGCCACTCTGAAATCTCCATGAAAAATCTAGTTGCCTAGTCGGGTGTGTTCTTCCGGTTGGTCCTGGTACAGTACCTCAAGAAAGGGAAGAGTGTGGAAAGTAAGGGCAGTGAGGTGAAGGATTTTTGTTGTTTTATTTTGATTCTTGGTAGAATTTACTTCATATTAAGAAAGAAGGATTTTGTAAGGGAGAGATCTCCTAGGAAAATGAAGCAGGAAGGATGGAGAAACAGATAATCAGAGAGCCAGCCAATGCAGAAGAACACAGAGATAGAGATGTGAAAACAAAAACAGACTAAAGGATTAACAGGACAGGGACTTTCCTTACCTTCGTTCACTTCTCTTAGGTTAGGATGTCAAAACAGAACCCTCAGCACTCTCTGGAGTGATGCTGCACCTACACTCATTTAATTACCGTGATGGGTTGCGTACTTTCCTCCAATAGCTTTGTTCTCACTCGCCCTAACTTCTGTAAAATATGGCCTTTAAAAAATAACCCAGGTTTGATGTGGATTCGTGTTCACGTATGTTAATGACATGACAGGAAAACAGATCAGCTGCTGTCTGCCGGTGCCTCACTGCACTCTGCGTTTACCACTCACTGACCTGGAGTGGCCCAGTCCAGTGTGACAGAGGACAGTGCCCTGACTGTGTGAAAACCTAGGCTTTTGCCATCTAACAGGGGCATCTCCACCAAAGGAGAGCATTAATAGCAGGGGCAGAAAGAGCACCAGTTATTGTTTGGTAAGCAGTCAGCTCCTGTGGGACTCTTCTGGGCAGGCGATGAGCAACTTCAGCAAGAAATAACTAAAAAGCTTGAGAGAAAAGTGGCCAGAGGAGGGGAACAAATGCACTTCCAGGCAGCAAAAGAGTTATGGCATAATTAGCTCCGAGACAGTCTCACTGATGGTGCATCACGGCTGCCTGATCCTCCCAGAGTCCTCCTCACTAGAATTAAACTTTAATTCAGTGTCAAAAGGGCATTCAAAAGAAAGCACTTCTCTGGGCAACAGAGGAATCAATGAACTTCACAGAGAAAACATCTCCACGCGGCCACTCACACTGGTACAATCGGTGGAGCGGGTGGGTTTTAAGATGCAACTATTGGATTGTCTGAAATAGAACGACGGAAGTCTGAGTCTCGGCCATTTGGGAGAGAAAATGATGGAAATATCTGCCTGATGCCTGGAGAAGCTATTTGTTTTGACTACTGCTGCTGCTATTTTCTTTAAGGCTGGAGCTCCCAGACTGGAAAACCAGTGCCCGGAGCCGAGAAAAACTGTTCTCTCATAGCAACTGGGAGGGCCTGTGCTTTGGCTGCCACGTTGTTTTGGGGGGCAATCTATGCATTTGTGCTGAGGCCTGGGGACCTGTTATCCATGGCCTTCTTACTATTGAACACTCAGAAAAGATCATGTTTAGCACCCCTCCCTCTCCTCAGAAAATTATTGCTATCAATAACCTGGAAGTAAAATTTTTAAAAAGTGTGGCCAGGAAAGGCAGTGAAATTTTTCCTTCCTTCTGTGTGGTATGTATCATCGTGCCAGAAAGAGAGAGATTATTTTATTATACAACAAATTGGTGTATGAAAGGAAAAACTACAACTATTTCTTAAGAGTTTTATAGTCACCTTAGTTTGAGCTTTGATCTTTTCTTCATAATACATGATATTATTTTATATAAAAATTGTCCAGTAACTTCTAAGAAAAATTTTCACCCCACACTTTTTAACAATTTCTTAAGTTGCCCAGGGAGAGCCTGAAATTGCATTCATTCTGCTAAACCCAGAGTCCTGGGATGCAGGTGTGAGCCTCCATACTGAGCAAGTGATTTTAATAAAATCCCCCTTAACATGCTATTTGTGCCTTGGAGCTGGCTGACCATATTTCACAAAATAAGAATAATGATAAAACCAAAATGTCTACAAAAAAGCACAAATCAGGCACTATTACATTATGGAATTGTGGTAATATTTTACTTACTAGATTTTCTCCTTTGGTTTTAAGTGATAAGTTTAAAAGTACATTCAATTTTGAAGATATCATCAAATACTTTATGTGCAAATTAATTTACACTTAACAAAAGTATACCCCACTGTAATCAGTAAGCTTTACTGTCAAACCGTGGGAGTCACCCATGGGGTTAGCAAAGCACGCTTCTAGGTTCATCTGGGGGCAGATTCCTTCTTCTACAGTCGCTACCAGAGGCCCTCTGCTTTTCAACAGCAGAATCAGGGATAAAATCCACGTCAGGCAGCTCATGAGTGAGGTTTGCGTTACCTCCTGAAGGGGGCACAGCAGAGCCCGTGGCAGCGATGGCAGGCAGCCTGGAAAGCCCTGCCTCGACCTGTGCAGAAAAGAGGAGGCTGAGGATCCCACTGCTTGGAGCAGGTTAGACCCACCTCTCCTGGACTCTCTCCTGAATTCATATCAGTCGCCCGGTGCTAAGAAAGGGCTTCTGCTGACTTGGGAAGGACAGCCAGTTCCATCAGAGGGGTTCTAAGTGAATTTGCTTGTTGCTCTGTTTCTTTTTCTTGATTTTTCTTTCATTCTAGTTCTCTCATTTGCTTTCTTCTTTCCTTCATTTCTTCCTTTTCTCCTTTATATTCCCACTTCTCTCAATTTCTGTCTGTCTTTTGCTTTTTCATTTCTTTTTAACCTACTTCTTTAATGGCATCTGTATGCTGGGTGAAATTTTGCTGGTGCTAACACATTAAGTGCCAGAGAATTTCTCATCTGTAACCTTGCATATTACATGTAGCTCCAAAGGGCTGACAATTCCCTTTATTGTCCTCTTTACTATAAGCTAGGGAACATCTTATGTCTCTCTTTCTCCCCACTGCCGCATTTAAAAACATGATCATCTACTTCCCATATGGTCAGAGTTTGACTAAGGCCTTGCTTGCTGCTTAGTATTGATTAGTATTCATTTATAACCAGCATCATAATCGTCTTACAGAATGCATATTGCAATCTCCAGGATCAAGCCACAGAAAGCTTTTGATCACATAAGAAGTGCAAGATTGGGCAAGAATGAACCTAGTTAATCTTATTCTCCCTTTTTCCAGTTGCAAGGAGAGCTATTTTTGTCTCCTTTTGTTGTTTTGCCTTTGTATATGACTCAGGGTGGCAAGTAGGATGCTGGCTTTGCCAGACTAACAGGGGTGGTTCTCCTTGACTCACCAGCAGGCCATGGTGGTATCATGGGAGCCAAGAACGCCTCAGGCATTGAGCAGGTGCCTCAGGCATTGAGCAGGTGCCAACAACTCCATTTTATTCCAACAGACATGTGGACAGAACTTTACATCTTTAGAGCTTCTCTCAAATCTCATTTAATTCTCAAAATTCTTCCTTAAATAAATATTATTCTTAGCTTGGTTTTCCAGGGGAGAAAACTGAGGTCTAAAATGGTTCCAGTGATTAACTTTGAGTCACGTGGAGAAAAACTAAAACTAGCTCTCAGCCTCCTGATACCTGGTTCAAAACTTCTTTCCATCCTTTCTTTGTTCCCTGTTTCCTTCCTTTTCCCATCTTTCAGTCCATCCTTAAAAGAAATTAAAGATACTTTAAGTTCAGGAAATTTTTATACCATCAAACCTTTTAATTTTGCCTATTTGTTGAGTGTAAAAATGGGACCGCTTTGTCTTTATTTGCAGCTGTCTGGTTACTAGGAGACTGTATTTTAAGTCTTTATTTGCCACTTAGATTTACTCTTTGTTTGATTTGCCTTTCTCTGCTCCTTCATCATTTTAAAAACAGCTTCTTTTTTCATGCATGTATTTTTTCACCTTGACATAGCTCAGACACTGATCGTTTGCCTGTTATTTCTGGTCCAAATTCTCCTCGCGACTCCCAGCCCCATCTCCCCGGTCTTCTTTTACATAGAGGTTTTAAACTCAATATAGTAAAATCCATAAATCTTTTTCTTTATAAAGTGTCTTTATGTGCTACTCTAAAGAAAGGCTTTTCACTCTCTTAATGTATAAGAAATTGTGAGTGAAGGTATGGAAATTCTGTATTTTGTACTGTGGGTTTATAATTTTGTTTCTTATGTTTACTTTGTGTGTGCTATGAAGAAGAAATCTAATAATTATTTCTACTTGAAGAAAGTTCATCAGCATAAATTCAGTAAGCTACCTTTTCCTGACTGATTTCCAACTCTACATTTAGCACACATGACCAAGTGTCATATGCATATTGATCTGTTTCGTGGACATCTATGCATTTCTTTGATTTATTTTTCTACTCAGCTTCCTTTCGGTTTAAGTCTGTACATTAAAAATAATCCATATCGACATCTGTTGCCTCCTAAGCCTTCTCATCATTACTACTGTCCAGTGTCAAGTATCTGAGAAGTTCCTAACACTTCAGCAAGACGGTAGACCAGATGGCACACGAAGGTCTCTTGGCTCCCATGCTGAAGACTCCACTTGCTCTACTGAGAGACCTACCTTCGTGGAGTGTGTTCCCTGGCAGTGGAAGCAGGAGTGCGTTCTAAAGGCAGTGAGCAAGAAGGAGTGGGTCTTCAGTCAAGCAAACACACACACACACACACACACACACACGCCATCACTGCTGATACCCACTCTGACAGCATCAGTGACCATACACTATTCCTAATCACTCTTCTACTCATATTTGTTGACCAAACATCCCATTTTTGATAATGCAAGAATAGAAAGAAAACTGAAAAGCATTCAGGTCTAGAATCATATTACTTTTTGGCAAACAACCCTATTCATATCATGTAATGATCTGTAGTTTTATTTGTGTGGTTTTATTTGTTGGTCTGTTTATCAGGATACTGGGAAATGAATGCAAGGCCTTCACCCTGAGCTACATCCTGAAACTTTTTTATTTTTTATTTTGAAACAGGATCTCATTAAGTGGCTAAATCGTTCAAATTGGGCTGCAATCTCTAGCTCTCCTGTTTCAGTCTCAGAGTGCTAGGATTTTAGGCATAGGCCTCAAGCTCATCTTAATCTACAATTTATAGCATTCCATAAAGTTCACATTGGTCAGCTTTCCATACCTCAAATACCTGAGATAACCAACTTATAAGGAAGAAATCTTTCTTTTGGCTCATGGTTCTAGAAGGTCCAGTCCACAGTCTGCCATTTTCATTGCTTGAGGGCCTATGGTGAAGCACAATCTTATAGCAGGAGGCAGGGGCCATGCAGAGGACCAAACCTGCTCATGCTGAGGTAACTGGGAATCAAAGAGAGGAAGAGAAAAGATGGGCATCCCAATATTCTCTTCAAGGCCATGCTCTCAATAAGCCAATTCCTTCCAGAAGGTCCCACCTCCTAAGCATCTCACAGCCTCCCAACAGCATCACAAACCAGAGACAAAATCTTCAATGCATGGGCCTTTGGGGGACAATCAAGATCCAAACTATGGCAGATGAAACTCTCTGTACTTATTTGTGATCTAGAATCTAGCTGCTGGAAAAAAGTTTCCTCCAGCACATTCACACATATCATCAGCAAAGAATGTGAGCATGGATCAAAGTGCAGGAGGATAGATGGGTCTTCTCCATCCACACAATAAGCCTGAACCAACTGCACAGCTCTCTCTCTCTCTCTCTCTCTCTCTCTCTCTCTCTCTCTCTCTTTCTCTCTCTCCCCTCACTATGAAGCTGTACTAAGCCCAGAGGACAGGGAAGTGGCAAGGATGAGAACAATTCAGACTGGGGTCTTATGGAGCCTAACTTTAACCATTACCCAGCCCAACCATCACAGTTAGGATTATGACTCACTGTTCGTAGTCAATATTAAGAAGAACTCATAGGTTGGCCTGACAAAATGTCTTTAATTCAAACCACCAGCTTTATTTTTCATATCATATAAATCATAAAGTACCTAATCTATAAAATTGTAAAACTCCTTCATGGCAGCTTCAAGAATATGCTCTAGTCCCACCAGAAGATTATTTTCCTAATCAGAATAGGTTTTTCTACAGTTGGACTTGCCCTGGGTAGCGGGGTTGACTCTAGTTCTGCCACTGAGGCTTTACGGCTATCACAGTACTAACTGTGCAGAGTCAACAGGAGAAATCACTGTCTCCATGTTTTCCTTTGCCTTTTCCCAAATGCGGTGTTATGGAGAGATCATTTTTATTCTTGCAAGGAAATGTGAAAAGAGTTTGATTTGTAGCCTCTGATTTATATAACTAAAATTATATATTACTCAAGTTAAATTTGAATAGAAAGTCGATCAGCTATACACTCGGGGATACTTATCTTTCAGAATATGTTTCTCCCAGTGTTGCTGGCATGGCTCTTTGTGTCTTCATTAAACAAAACTATTCCTTTTAAAAGGAGAATAATCCAGGCTATTCACTCATTCAAATCAAGACGTTGAACGGAAGATGAAAGGAGAAGCCTCCTTACTAAAGACCATGCCGGAGCCTCCCAGTAACATCCTCCTCCAAGTCCATGTCTAGGGATCACGTTTTAGGTAATGGAGTGTTTGTGTAAGATTCTCTCTCTTCATCTAGCATTAAACCCCCTTGGACAGGGTCCAGGACTAAAATCCCCGCATTGTACTATGCATAATAACAGCTCATGTGTATGCAAAGTCCCAGGACAATTCTTCACAAATTTCTATTTCTTCTATTTTTTAACATGCAGACTGACAGGATCGATGTGTTTCTCCTGCTTTGTCGTAGTTGCATGTTTGAAGGCAAACTCTTCCTCCAGAAAGGTATCCATGCAATACCACGCTGGCTCCATGCAATCTGTAGGTTGTCTTCCTAGGCTATAATACAAGAGCTTGGATCCAATTGGCCAACAAACACATTTGCTAAATGAGGCTTTCCTCAAATGTCACTCATTCATTCAACAAGTCTTTCCTGAGCGCCTTTTAGGCTCCAGGCATTGTGCTGCTCTGAATGTAATAAAGAATGACACACATGGTCAGGATTCCTGCCTCTGTGGTGGTTCTCAAGCAGTGGGAAGTGAGCAACAGGCAAACACCTAGCCGTCTCCCTTTGTGTTAGGAGGGAGGAACAAGCACGATGCTGTGACAGAGAACACCACCGTGGGGAAGGCTGCCTCCTATAGTACTCGATACAGATCTCTCAGAAGTCTGACATTTAAGTGAAGTCCTAAAGAATGAGGAGGACTCCACCATTCAAAAGGAAGAGAGGAGAAGCCTGCAGGAAGACAGCAGAAGGGAAGCCCTGCGAAGGGCTCAGACTGTCTTTCCTCATCAGCTCTGCTTCTCCCAGCCCCTGAATCAGCCTTCACGAGGCCACTGCATCCTTTCCCCAAAAAAGTCTTCCTGCCCACACACCGGGGGCTCTCTTCTACCACCTCCATCAGCGCCTCCTCTGGCCCCTACCCGCCCCCATGCCTGTGTTGTCCTCAGATGGGTCCTATGCTTAGACCCATCTCTCCACCAAGCCCTGGAAACCCACTGAAAATCATGCGCCCCTCTTGTACCCAGTTCCACGTCTGCTGCAGCACTGGAGCAGAACTGATGAGGGTGGCACTGACATGAGCGGTGACATTAGGCCTAGTGGCGCAGGTGAACGGCCCAGGCTAAGCTGTTTTCCCATCTGCATCTACTCACATTAGACAAAATGCAAATAGATAGGCCACATCGCTCTGTGTTCTGTTTAGCATCTCTATGACACCTTTCAGCACAGAGAAGAGGAGTAAGTGGAAGCAGAAGTGGCTGATTCCATGGGCTCATCCCCAGGCTCGGCTGTGGCCAAGCATCTGGTCCCCACCTGCCCCCGCGCCCGCTTCCTCCCCCGGGGCCGGCTCGCACACCACTGTTCCGCTTTCAGCAAAACTCTTCCCAGTGAGCCTCCCACTGTTGAAAGAACGCATTGTCCCTGCGAAAGGAGAAGGCGGGTAGCACATTACAAATCTGAGCTGTTAAGTGATAAATGAGTAATGAAAAGCATCCTGACATCACGAAGGTGTTCCTGAACATGCTGTCTGTTCCAGCCTTCCTCGCTGCAACAGGGAGACAGAATGGCTTATAGGGTGACCAAAGCCTGGAGTCTCCAGATAAGGCCATTCCAGCCTCATGGGATTTTCTAGACTTTCTTACCTGGGGGTAGAGGCACTTTGTAGAAACTGCTAGGCTCCCATCTGTGTAAACTTTCTGAAACAGCCAGGCTCCCTTCAGCCACATCAGAGTTCATTAGCCTCTTGACTGCACCAAGTATTTCCAGGGTTTGGGACAATTCCTCAACACTGCCTCCCACCAAGGTTTTGGAAGTTCTTCCCTAGGCAGTGCATCCACACCTGGAGAAACCCACTCATGTTCTCCAGGCTCCAGAAGGCCCCACTCCAGGCTCCACCAGTCCTCAGCACCAACGGGAATTCAGGACAGAGGAGGACGGGTGGCAGAGCAACTGATCTGACATGCATACGATGAAATGTACATGGCCAAAAGGGCATCTCTTTAAAATTCCTAACCTCCAGACTGCTGCCTGGGGACAAAACCTAACCATCCTCTTCCCTACTAACAGAGCAGCGTGCTAAGTCTCTGGAGAGGAACCTGGGTCGTGAGTGGTAAATAGAGTGGAATGATCCATTTGCAGGGCTTCAGGGGTCTTTATTGTAGAAGCAGCAACATCACTATAGCCACAAGCCCTAGGCTCCATCCTGTACAGGAACAAGCTGGTTTTGTCTGTATCACAGTAACGGTCACCATTCCTTGGAAGGGTGGCATGAGAAGTAACAGGAAACTTGCTTCAGGGTCTGATGACATGGGTACAAGTCCTAGTTCCATCTCTTATGAGCTATGTGACTTGGAACAAGTCCCTTAGCATCTTGGATTTCCCATTTGCAAACCAGAGTACATGGTAGCACCTGTCACAAAAAACACGATGACGACCTAACAGTAGCGAAAGGAAGGCACTCAGCACAGTGTCTGGCACACAGAAGGGGCGCGGCAAATGGTTGCTATTTACTGTAGACTCTCTAATGTGTCACATGCTGAATTATGTGCTTTATTTAATCCTGTAACGCAATCCCACAACAACTCTCCAAGGCATGGCCTGTGCTTATAATCACCATGCTGTACCGCTCACCTTGTTTTCCTAAGAGAAATATTTTCATGTCAGTGGCTATTCCTGTCTGCAATTTCCCCTTGAAAAATTGCTCCAGGCTGGGTGCTTCCTAAGGGGAAGCTTTCTCCATTAGCACGACAGGAGGGGAAATGTAAGGGCAAGTCTTGACCCCCCCCCCCATTACCAAGAAATCAACTGTGGAAGTGAGTCATCTGTCTTGCCACAGGGCCGGATTCGGTGATTAATGGGAGACATTTAAGATTAATACACATTCTTGTTTAAGTTTTGAAAACTCAAGACCTTAGAAATATGAGCCCAGAAAATGAAGGGGGAAAAAAAGGAAGAAGAACAACATTCTCTTTTCTAGTTATTTTCTTTCAAGAATGTGACCCCTTTCTCATAAGATTTGGAAAATTGCCTGTCCCTTGTCCGTGGCACGTGGCTTTCCTTTCTTACTTCTCACCTAGGGAAGGACATTCATTCCAGCCAAAATGGTTACCATAGATCCCTGACACAAACCGTCTCCACGTTCCCCAGGGAGACAATGGAACAATGGATGGTTCTGGCCTGGGGACCGGTGGGAAATAAGAGAGTAACGTGGGCCCTGACAGCTGTAGGCGCTGCGTTTTTTCAAAATGTGAGTGTGCAGGATGGGCTGGCCTGAGCCCTTGAGACTCTTGGGAAAGAAAAGGCGCCTTAGCTAGAGGCTGAAGCCTCTAAGAACTCAGCCCAGCCCGCACTAGCACTGGCACTGTCTCATTCTGAGACAGGTTCTAAGAGCCAGCTGCAAGAGCCAGCCACAGCTGCAAAGGTCCCCACCAGGGCACACTCACAGATGGAAGGATGGCTGACATTCGCTAGCACTCTCTACTGTCAGGAGAAGGCTTTTCAGCCTTCCATTTAGATCTCAGGACAGATGTCTTTGAAAAGCAACTCTCATTTTCTGGTTTACAAGGATAAGGAACCCAAGGCCCAGAGTTTTGAAAACCTCAATGTCAATGCACAGCTCCCAAGTGGAAGGACCAAAATCTGAGTCCAGGTCTTTGTCTTTGACCTTAAATCCATGGCTTGCTTGAGAATGAGGTGCAAGAAAAGGAAGACACAGGAAACAAGGGCAGACAGAAACAAAAGAAGATGCAAGATGTAACATCATGTGCTGCATTGACATCTGGCAAAACATGGCAGCCCCAGTAACCTAGACAAGTTGTCTCCCACTCAGCTACCAAGACCAAAGCCCTTGAGCCAATAGCCTTCCTCATCAGAGGCCAACTAGAGCGCCTGCTTGTCCTGAGGAGTGGGTTTCAGCTCCCATTGACCATGGTATTGCTCACACAAACCAGTCCCATCCCCCGCCTCGGGAAGCAGGAGGCAGCCCACTCTCTTAACACAACAAGCTTGCCTGCTTCTGCCTCCTTCTGTTGTCCTACTTTGTTTCCAAGTGCAGCACCCTTGTGTTCCTACATGGCATAAGATGTCCTTCTACTCTGGGCTGGGAATCTGTACCACAAATACACTGATGTCAGACTCATTGGTCAGGTGCCATGTGTTCAACCCTTCCTGCCACCCTAGGCTGAAATCCCTCTGTCATCAATTGGAAGAAAGATGGTCAAGACAGAAGGGACACACGCCACAAGCAGAGGGTCAAGGATGGAGGCAACCCTGAGATGACCCATCGGTTGATTCAGTCACAGGGCACCCATGTGTCCCTAGACTGTGACTCTGTGGTTATGGAAACAAATCTGGATTCAAATCCTTCATTTTCCATCTTCCATTCATCAGCCCTCATGCCAGGTACCAAACCTCTCTGTGCCCTTCATTTTTCCTCCATCACACAGGACAAATAATAAACTGTTAAGTAAAACAACCCACGAATAGCCAGCTGGAGAAGGCCTAAGACCTAGCCAAGGCCCGCTGTCATCACTACCCCAAACCTTTATACTCTGGGGTCCCCTAGTCTCTAAATTCACCCAAAAACCTCTTACCCTTTCCTGCTGGATCCAGCCCACTCTTACTTACCTGATTTCTGCAATACTACGTTCCAAGTTGCTGGCTGTGATTTTATATCGTTTCTAATCTTGGGCAAATAGTTAACAAGTTGGTGAGTCAGGAACCCATGTGGCTATGATGTGTGGTTTGAAGTCCTCTAAAACTCACCTGGTAGCACTTCTGTAACAAGCTAACACAGACTGAGAGGCTCAAACCACCGAAGTGTGCACCCTCGCTATTCGGGATGTTTGCAGAGGGAAAGGAGTGTGTTTTTTTCTTACTGTATGCTCGTGACTGTGACTCCTCTAACAACAGATGGGTTAATAAGAGAATAGCACACATCTTAGCACAAACATACGTTTTGTGTGGTTCAGAAGCCTTTGGACATAAAGACCCAGAGAAATGGGGAAACCTTACTATTCTGGAGCTAAATTCCACGAGGAAGTAGATAGTTGGAGGGGGGCGTTTGTAGATAGTTGGAGGGGGGCGTTTGATCGAATGGTCAGAAGCTGACGAGCCTCCTGGAAGCCTGTCTGTTCAGATTCTGCTCTGTGACCCTATCTTTGGAGATAAAGACATTCCTCTCCTCCAGGTATAGGGCAGCCGCCTCCTGAATGCGGGTCTTAGCACCTACTTCAAGAAAAGTTCAAATAATTCTTTGTAAGGTGTATGGTCTGTGGGGGATAAGGGCTGGGGAAAGTTGAGAGTGGCCTTCCAGATTCTGCTGTTTACAGAAATGCCGCAGTACTGTATCCGACATGCCAAGATTTGTGTGCTCTTTGACAGTACTTGGCAGGCAGAGAAGCTCCCTGCTCTTATCTTTACCTTGCACATGGTGTTATTCCCACTGCAGTTCTGTCCCCAAACCTGCCCTTTTAGTAAAGACGCAGTCGTACTGCATTAGGGAATCTTATTTTTACTCAAGTAGCTCTATAAAGATCCTCTTTCCAAACACAGGCATCTGAACTACTGGAAGCAAGGACTTCAGATACCATTTTTAAGAAGACACCATTCAATCCATCACCCAAAGAAAGGGCCCCATGGCCATAGGTTAGGAGGCCAGAGCTCCACAGGATTAGGCAGGAAAAGCCTTCCCGGCGTTGGAGCTGCCTGGTGAGCAGAGGGTACACGAGGGTCAGTCAAACTTCAGTAGAGGCTAAGGTGGTAAAATCACTCTGGCATTGGCAGGGATTGGTCACTGCCCGGTTACTAGCATCTCCTGCCAACACCTGGCCCTTGGGATTGCCCAACTACCTCATCAGTGAAAATCAGTGAACTTCTAAAAAGAAAAAATACACACAAAAGAATAACATTATGTTGTCCGTGAAAAACTTCAAAAAAGTATTAAGGAGTGCTGAATGGGGAAATTCTCCCCTAATGGCTTTTATTGGAAATGTTTAACAATTCAACTTCATCTCTTCTTTCCTTTCAGACAGCGCCTCTGAGGTATTAAAGAGCAACAATACCTCAGCAATACAGGGTTTTGGGTTCCTAGAGGACTCCCTCCAAGCCAGGGCCAGCACACACCCTTCTAGAAGCACAGCAGATTAAACACCAGACAGTGGATTTCCTCTCGCTCCCTGATCTGACAGAAAGCAGAATTGCATGGCTGATGCACCACTGTCTTGTTGCCATCTTGTCATGGAAAGAGTGCTTGCTGGATCGTATTCTCGGCCAACCCCCAGCCTGTGTGCCACACCCAGCTGTTCATGATCATAGAAAGCTCTGAAAGGTTCTCCGTCACTGCCCTAAACAGTTAGTACTGAGAAGACACATACCAAAAGCTAAAGTTTCATCTCTGGCCAAAAAATTCCAAGGGATCTGCAGAAAGGGACATCACGTCACAGGACAGGAGTTCAACTAGAGACCACTGGACCCTTACAGGACAAGAGCACAGCTGAGGAAAGACCACACCATGATGTCAGCCTTCCTCACTTCAGCCTTCCACTTGGGGTCCCATGTCATTCCAAAGTCACAGCTTCCCTGTGGCACTGGCTACCCTGAGAGGCTGGACTACCCAAGTACCCCACTAATTCCTCCTTTTCCTAGGTGATCACTTTCATCTGAACCTAACAAGGAAGCACAGAGGCAGATGGGGAAGGAATGGGGTTGGCCAGACAGCAAGGAGAACCCAAGGAAATGTAAGAAAACCAATCATGATAACCTATATAGGATGGGCCTTTTCTCCCTGGAATACTATCTTTCTGGGCAGAAAAGAGATTTTTTTTAATGCAGAGAAGTAAATGGCAAGAGAATTAGAGGCACATTCCCTTCCTTACCACACTCAGCCCCAAAGGCACAACCTACTCCTCAAAGGGGATTCACAAATTCCGAGTTGGCATCCAGCAAGCCATGGTCTGGAAAAGTCCATCCTTCCTAATTCTTATGTAGAAAAGAAGCCCATTGTTCTCAAGTTTGCTACGTGCAGAACAAATGAGCCAGTGCCAGAGGTGATCTTTCTAGGATAAACAGTGCAACTGTACACATTGGTTTGGAAGTGACATTTTAATCCACCAGGCATGGTGAGGTCATTATCTCTGGACGTAAGAATGGAAGGAAGAGGCTGAGCCAGAAACTCATGTCTTTTCCTGCTTGAGCAGAAAGCTTCTCTGAGATATGGCAGAAAGGGCAGGACTGACATCTGAAGACCTGCCAGCACAGGACAGTAGCCACCAGCAGCACAGACCCTTGGCTTATGTTAGGGACTTATTTATACGCAAAGCAGAGGGTTTTCACATCTGTCATTTTAAATATACTCATGCACATACTGCCTGATAGGAAAGCGCGAAGGAAACGTGTGTGTTAAACACCAGCTCTCGTCTTCTTCACTGCCCACTGTTTCCTGATAGAAAAGACCAAGAGATGATAAACTTCTACCCAGGAAGCACTCATCAAACCAACACCCTTTCCCTCACAAATCTGTATTCAAGGCCAACTTAAGGTCAAGGAAAAAGGTGCCTCGTTAAAATCTTCAACAAAAAGAACAAAAGGAAGCCAGTTTGTCCACCTCCCACAAATCCCAAGAGGTTTTCTCTTGTCACCTCTACAGTATTTTTGCATCACTCCACAGCTTTCTAGGTTGCCTACACTTAGAAGTACAAGCCTCGTATTCATAGTTAAGAGTCTTTCAAGTGTTAAGTAAAAGTGTCATCCGAGTCAGAACTGTCTCACTGTACACTAAAGATTCCTTCTTCCTGGAGCTGCGCCTGGCTCCACTGAGTCAGGGGAAGCAAGGCAGGTGGCGTTTATCTTCCACTTTGTTTTACTCCTCCAGCTCTGGGAGGGGAGCTAGGAGGTACATGAGGTTTTGATTGGCAGCACCCTTAGAAGTACCTCTCAAAAAGGAATACTGTCTGTGTTGGAGGAGTTTGAAGGCTATTCTCTGAGGAGCCCACATAGGAAAACTCCTTTCTATGCAATTCCATGTAAGGGCCAAAGAACATTCTGCAAGAATTTCCCCTGTCTTAGTCACTATCTCATTGCTGGGAAAAAAATACCCAACACCCATATGTTAAAGGGGGAAAAGTTTATTTTGGCTCATGTTTGAAGTGCATGGTCAGCTGCCTCCAAGGCAGGAAGAGCACAGTGGAAGTGACTGGGTAGGGGACAGCTGTTCATCCCACAGCTGAAGTACTGAGCAAGGGAGGATCTGGGGACAAGAATGCACTGTAATGAGGTCCCATTCAGATAGCACATTCGGCTAATTCAGCAGCTGAACTTATCAATGGATGAATCCAAGCTCCACCTCTGGACATGTGGGGCTTTGGGCAGAAATTCTAGATCTAAACCATAGCGATGAGCCTGCCACTAGCCCCCACCTTGACCCTTTGCCCTCACAGGAAACCCTCTTAGTCAAGGTCCCCTGAAGACATTTGGCATCCATTGGGTCTACTGGGACTTCTTACATGCCAGCTAAAAATGTGGAGAAGCAAGCTGCCAACAGTCATAGCTATCCTCTCTCCTGTCTTCCTGGGTTATCCTAGTTTGGAGAATTGGGTTTGTATTCAGCCCTAGACTCCTAAGGATATGTGCAAAGTTCTCCCATGACATTGGGTGAGCCTCTTGTCTTCTATAGCTCACAGCCAGACAACTAGGGAGCAAGAGTCCTGCCTCTGTTTTCCAGGCATCCCCATTCTCCAGAAGGCTACCCATCACTCACATTGTAGGGCCCAAAGCAAGAATTCAAAGGGAAGCCTTGCTAGGTAATCTTGATTGGTGGGTTGGGGATTTAGCTCAGCAGTACAGTGTCTGCCTGGCAAGTACAAGGTCCTGAGTTCAATCCCCAGTACTCCCCCCCGCCAAAAAAAATGATTGTCAACTTGACTGGATTCAAACACTCCTGGAAAGGTGACCAGATTGGAAGGCCACTAACCTCATCAATGAGTTAACCTGTGGATGGGTTTATAGTTGAATGGGCTATTTGGAGGTAAGGTATAGTTAGAGAAAGTGGGTCATGAGACCATAGCCTTTGGGACTATATCTGATCCCTGTCCCTTCCTCCCCATCACACTTCCCTTGCTCTCTGCCTCCTGGATACTATGATTTGAGCTTCTGTTATCCACTATGCACTAACTTTTGTGCCTTAGACCCAGATAATCACGGACTGAACACTCTGAAACCATAAGCCAAAATAAACTTTTTCTTCTTTAAATTGGGAATATCAGGGATTTTGTCCCAGTGAGGGGAAAGTTGGGTAATACAGAGGTCCATGTGCCAAATATTTAAATATTTAAAAGTTATAATCAAGCTTAAAGTACTGCTGCTTCTCTTTCTACCCTTATCTCCATCTCACAGCATGGAAACCATGAAAATATGAATGTGGACTCCCAGACAGTGCATCTAAGATCTACCCACATTCCCACAAACTGCTGCCCCTTGACCACACTCAGTCCCAGAGCTGAGCCCAGTCAACTGTGGGTGGTTGGACCTCAGGACAGGTCTGAACAGAACCTGGAAGGACACTTGGGCATTCTGGAAAACCTGGACACATGGAACAGGATGAAGGGAGAAGAGGCAGACATTCCAGAGAATCATATCCCTGTGGGGAGGAGTCTGCTGGAAAATCTCCAGAGAGAGCACCAGTACGACGGACGTAGAGGGGAGGTAAGAACTATATTTGAAAGAGTTCTGATGAGTGCTTTCCTTGACCTTCCCTCACCTGATTGAAGTGCACCATGGGAAGGGAAAGGTAAATGCCACAGCCCCATCCCCTAAATATTTCAACTCAGTACTCAACAACACCCCTTTCTATGTGCTAATATAGATGGTCTGGGACATGAGGGAAAGGCCTGGCTTCCTGCTGGACGGAGCTTTTAATGGTTGATATAGTGTGTCAATTTGAGAAGTTTAGTAGTTTAACTAAGCAGCTCAGCAAGAGGCCAGATTCCTCACTTTGTAAACATCCTCATCCTGCCCAAGAGGAGAATATAAGAGGTGGTGTGTTACATCTGCTCTAGGGTGGGTAGCCTGCTTACAATATAAGGAAGGAAAAGAGGCTTGTTTTCTCCTCCTTTTGCTTTTGTTGCTTTTGCTGTCTTTTGCTGCCTTGAACTATTGCCTCTCTGCCATGCCACCCTACCTTGGAACCAGCTGGTTATGAACTAAAACCTCCACAAACTGCTAGATAAATAAACCTTTCCTTTCTTAATTTTGGGAGTCAGGTATTTTGTCTCAGCAACAAGAGAAAACTAAGACAGAGCTGTTTGAGTTAGAATATATAAACCTTAATGCCCACTATCCCCAGCTTCAACGCTATAGCCTAAACCCAGAGACACCCAGATCATAGGGTTGTAGTACACTCATAGTTCTAATATGACAGAGGCTTTCCATTAAGTAGGAATTTTTTTTTAATCAGTACCAGGGATCGAACTCACGACTATGCACTTGCAAGGCAAGTGCTTATACCACTGAGCTAAATCCCCAGCCCAATAGGAATGTTTTTCACACCTACATTTTAACACTCTGTGAGTGAGGAGGAGACAAAGTGTGGTTCATATACAGGCAACTTTAAAACCAAGGTTCTCTCATGTAACAAAAATAAATTCAGGTGAACATGCCTGCTATGACACAGGGAGGGGACACCAAACCCCTGCTAGGGAAATGCTGGGAAAACATTGAGAGAGAATGCCAACTTTCACGGTCAAAGAAACATTTCCAACCTTCATGATCTTGGTCTTTTCCTGCAACTCAAAAAGCAAAATTCTGTCCCCAGATGCCACCATCAGGAGGTCCTCTATAGCATAGCATCGCTTCTGGGTAAGCAGTAGGTAGCATTCACAACACACAAGGCCCTGATCTCCACTTTACAGAAGAGAAGTCTTGGAAGCACTGCCAGCTCCCCAATCTCTGGGGTCTCTACTCAGCACAGCTGTCACCAAGTGGCCTGCCACCATCTTCAAATTCAACCCTGCTCTGATCTCTGGCCAGGGAGACTTTGAGGACCTCTGCTCTAACAACTCATTGCACTTGTGAACATAAACAAAGCAGAACTACTGCACAATTGGAGGCCCTGGGTTTAAGTTCTGATCCTGCTATTTACTAGTTACAAGATTTTTAGATGTTAATGGATTTTCTGGGCTTCATCTGAAAATTGGCAATATTAAAGGTATCAGTTTACCTGTTTCCGTGGGAATTGAGTGAACTAATGGCTCCATTCAGAAGTGGTAAGTTCTGAATTGTCAGTGTTAGGAAGCCAGGCCATGCGTAGGCCCACCAGGGTCTTTGTTTATGGCATAATGTCAACCCTGTGGCAACCATAGCTCTGCCTACACTGCTAGACCTAATAATAGCACTACCAAAAACAACAGAACCTGCTGAGAAGAAGTCTATAATAATATAACAATAAAAGTCTATTATCAGGTGAGCGCTTGCTATGTGGTAGGCACTAGCCTGGGTGCCTAAGCTCATTTCATTGGAGTTCAGCACCCCCCACCCCACCATGAGAGCCATTATCTCTCCCAGGTACTGTTCCTGCACACCTGCCAGCTGCAGGACTGAAGTAGCCTGGATTTATGAGTGGTCTGCCTTCCACTGCTCTACCTCGTTCTCCCAGGCGAGACTCTCTTAATAAGTACTGCAGCCATTCCTGAAGAGTACAGCTGTCACAGCCACTGGAAAGGAGGCCCAGCACGGCTCAGCCCCTCCATCCTACAGGAGCATCTGGTCCTAACGTCCTTGTTCTACTTCTTATAACACCTTGGATTCCCGCTCTGTCCTCGGTCGTCCACTGAAACCCTAGCCCCTGTGCTTGAAAGCCCAGGCCTCCTCCCCTTGCCCATGGCAGCCCCTCTCAGCTGATCTCTGTCCCTGATAAGTGCCACTCTGACCTCACAGACATTCTGTGACCTAATATAAACCTCCCAGGCACCATGCAGCTGGGAGTGATGGACCACTCTCATTTTGCCCCTCCAGCACCTCCTGCCACATCCAGCCAGCCCAGCTGAGCAGAGGTCTACCAGCCCTCCTGGGGCAGTTACTCTGCGACCCCACCCACTGCCACTACCCAAGAAGCTCCCAGAGCAGGGCTTTCACATCAGCATAAAACTGCTCATTTTACCTACTTGGGTCATTCTCTGTGTGTCACCTAATGTGAGTCTTACCAACGCAGCTGGCTCAACACTTCAAGCTCACAATACAATACTGTGATATTCAAGCAGGATGCTCCAGGGCACCAGGCAGGACAGGACTCGGCTCTGCAGTTTGCCAGCAGTGTAAACTTTGAGCAAGTCACTTAACTCTCCAGATTCTTGTGCTATGTGAATAAGAGTTTTTTGCTGTCTTATATTTATTCTTGGGCTCAAGTAAGGTGCAATATATGAGAATGATTGAAGACTATAACACATAACAGGTAATTGTATTATTATTATTATTACTACTACAGTGGACACTAATATGGCTTCTGTAGCCTCGTCACCTGCCTCCAGAGGCTGGGCACCCTACAGTCAAAATATTCAAATTCCCTCCTGACCACCTGATCAACTCATTCTCACAGTGAGTACCATGTGGCCGTGCTTCCTCCTCTCTCTCTCTCTCTCTCTCTCTCTCTCTCTCTCTCTCTCTGGTATGCTGTGCCCATCTCAGCCCCTTATAGTCCTTCTAATGCCAACCTGGAATGGAAGGGTCCAAGCAGTGTGTCCCAGAACCAGTTCATATTCAGACACCCCCAGTCCACACCAGACACCCCCAGTCCATACCAAACACCCCCAGTCCATACCAGATGCCCACAGAGTTAAGCCTACCTCAGCCCCTCCTGCCATGGCTTGGATATGGTTTGTCTCCCAAGTGTTCACATACAAGAAGAATAGGGTATTAGGAGGTAGTAGAACTATTGAGAGGTAAGGCCTGGAAGAAGGTGATTAGGCCATGGGAAGGACCACTGGAGACACTGATGCTAGTCTCAGGGGTAGATTAGTTCTCACAAAAATGGGTTGCTAACCTAAGTGCCCATCAACTGAGGAATGGATAAAAAAGATGTGGTACTTTTAGTACTACTCAGCTATAAAGAATGATCACATGGAGGTATATATAAATAAATGGATACAACTTGAATCCATACTCATAAGTGAAATAATCCAAACTCACATGTGTAAATATCGTATAGTCTCCCTAGTGTGAGAAATGGTAAAAGTACATAAGATTTTGTGGTAATCATGGATCCCCATTATATTGCTTTGAAGTCTTATAATGCTTTCATTCATTGGTTGGAATGGTTTTATTCTGTTTTATTTGACCTTATACTGTGTGATGGTATGAACAGCTACTTTGAAGAAAACAAGACATTATGGCAGCCATGGCTGATTTAATATCATCTTGCTCTGAAGTCCTACCATGCTTTTGTTCTTCTGTTTTTATTGGTTCCATCCTGTTGTGTCTTATTAGATTTTATCATGTATGATGGCATAAATAAATTTTTTACGGAAAATAAAATAGTAGCCATTGTTCATTTTCTGTTATTTGGTTCAGAATGCCCTGTAATACTTTCATTCTTTTGAATGGTTTTATACATTTTGTTATGTTTGATACTGTGTGTGAAGCTAAGCTCAACTATTTCAAAGAAAGAGACATTATGGTAGCTACCGTTGATGTCCGGTTGTCTGCTTGTGAAGTGCTGGGTTGCTTACATTGTTCTCTCTGATTTGCTTTGTTCTGTTCTCTTTTGTTTTATTTTCTTTAAAATAAAAATTTAAAAATAAGAATGGTTGCTATAAAGGAAGCACAGTTGCCTTGGCACTCTCTCCTGCTGCACACCTACCCCGCCTTCCTTTCTGGCTTTGTGACCTCTCCTGCAGGCATGGTGGTACCGTGGTAGTGTCAACCACCACGAGGCCCTCACTGATTACCGTGCTGGTGCCACGCTCTCAAATCTCCAGAACTGTGTACTCAATGAACCTCTTCACTGTATAACTTACACAGTCTCCAATATTTTGTTACCACAACAGAAAACACACAGACACACTTGCTCACCACCTGCTCATTCCACCCATCCTATGTTCCTAGGATAGACAGCAGCCAGCTGCGGACTAAACAGTGACCTCAGACGAACATCTTGTTCCTCTCCCACAAGCTTCTCACAGGCCACTCCAGGGACAAACTCCCCAGAGTGCTAACTCTCCCACCCTTCCTGGCAAAGCCTGGCGGAAAGGAAATGTTTCAACAGTTCTCACTTGATGCTTCTGGACTGCAGGCTTTTTTCCTTACTCTGATCTTTCCCACACAAGAAAAGGGGAAGCCAGCCCAGTGGAGGGGAAAGATGATAGAACTGTTTATCTTTCAAAAAACCCAGAGGGTAGGAACACACAAAAGATTAGCTGCTGCCAGGGACAGGAGAGCAAGACGAGAACTGCCTTCTGCCATGAATCAAAGTTTGAAAACTTTTACAGATCTTTACCTCTCAGAGTAGCTGCCAGGGAAGAAGGGTGAGGGTGGTTTGATCTGTTGGTCTTCGCTTCCCCCCGCTGCACGATCTCTCCTCACCCTCTGTGCCTGGAAACTCTTCCTGGTGTCCAGGAGGCCAAGCTGAGGCCTTCAGAGTGTGACTGAAGGGAGCAGGGTTCAGCCAGGGCTGCAGAACGGCAGACTTTGGGAGACTCGGGTGAGGACAGGAGTGCCGCAAGGAAGGAGCCAGGGAAGAAGAGACAGAGAGGTCCAGAACACGGAAGAGAGATGGACTAGGAAAGAACCGGAGCTTTGGGAAGAGAGGAAGTCAGAGCCTCAAAGCACCCAGCAAGTAGAATACAAGAGAAAAGAGGAAAAGGGGTTTGGAGTGGGAAAGATGAGAGGGAAAAAACAAGAAAAGCTTGGGTTGAGAGGAGTTAAAAAGACATGACATTAAGAGACGTGGGAAGATAGGAAGTGAGGGAACTCCTACTTATAAATGAGTCGAACTCTAGTGATCTGTTAGCAATGTGTAAACCTGAAAGTTCATCTCCACCCAAAACACTGAATCCCTCTCAGTTTTGGATGTGACCCAAAGAGGGGCCGACTTGCACAACCCTGTGAGTAAAGCTTTCCTTATACTTTGCATCTGGCATCTCTTGGCTTCATCTTCATCCTGCCTAGAATCTCAAGTTCTCAATCCCATCTTCACATTGGCATTTACAGAGACTTCCCGCCACCCCTGAGAACGCGGGAATACAGGGCCTTCACACTGAGCCTCCTCGCCAGCCCTTTTTATTTTGAGAGACTTGCTGAGTCATGAGGTTGCCTGGGTTTGGATTGAACTTGCAAGCCTCCTGCCTCACCCTCCCAAACTGTTGGGATTATAATCATGAGCCACAAAGCTAGGTTCAGGTGGATGTTTAAAGCACTTGTTCCTCAGTCCCTGCTAAGACCAGTGTTATCAGAATTTTCAGTAGAGGTACCATCGTGGGCTTTAAAAGCATCCAGGGGGTTAGAGGTACAGCCAGAACCAAAATGTTCCAAACCAAACCAAACCAAACCAGTAGTGTTTGGCTCTGTGCAGGGGATGGTGGGCTTTCTGTCACCATGAATAATGCTATTTCCAGGGGGAAATGTGTTCAATTTTTAATTCCAGATGTTAGGCACAGAGCACCCCTCACACCTTGTGTCCTACCCACCCACACACTGCAATGTGTGCACAGCCAGGGGAGGTAGAGGACAAAGGTGATGGCTCCCAGGCCCCTGCAGAAGGCCCACATTCCATGTCCAGAGGGCCCAGGGCCATCTAACCATGCGTGGGAAACTTCCATGTTTGCAAGTCAGGGAGTTCTTGAATTCAGTTAAAGCTGGAAAAAGAAAGAAAGAAAGAAAAAAAAAAAAAAGAAATATGTCAACAATAAATAACAGAGGAATAGGGCTGCATAAGAAATGGCAGAGACTTGGAATTAATAAAGAAGACACATGTCTGGAAATGACGTTGAAATGTGGCTTTGAACAATGCCACACCAGGAAACTGGCTGTGCCAAGATGTTAGGGAAACTGGTTTTTAAAGCTATGTTAACTTGTGCTAGAGCTGCCAGACAAAACACGATCATTCCAGTCAAATAAATACAGCCCTTTCTCCCCGGGATGAGAGAAAAAGACAGAGCTTGAGCCCTAAAGGTCTGAGAAACACTGCAGCATGTGGGGCCTTGGACAGGATCTCCCCCAGCCTCCGCAGTCTGCACACCCCATTCACACGGCAGCAATCTGAGGACGAGGTCCGTGTCCCACTCCCTGCTGGGCCCTTGGAAATCTGCACGTGGAAAGCAGGATCCCACTTGTGAGCAACACCCAGAGACAGCTGGCAGCGACACAAAGCTTGGTGAACTGGAAGCCAACAAGACAGAACAGAACAGGCCAGAGGGTGCAGCCAAAACCCTGTCGTTCCTTGACTTCTTCTAGCATCACAATATCAAAGTCAGTTAAATCACTGAATGACACCAGCCACAGCCCCGGGAAGATTATGTAAATGGAGTTGGTGTCTGGTGGCAAAGGAGGCCCCGAATTCTCTTGTGAAGGACTCTACAGCCAGCAAGCGGGGCCAGGGTGCCTGCACGGACAAAGCTGCCCTTCCCTCTGGCCAGCAGCTTCTACCACCACGAGGGTGGCCACTCAGAAGTGCAGCTGGGGTGGGCGGTCACTACAGAGGCCTGCACATCGGCCTCCCTCTCTTACGCTAATTAATAACAGAGCAGCTCCCTGTTAGGCCTAAATCATCTCCATTTCTTTGTGAGTCAGGCCCCACAATGGCCAGGACTGGAGGTCTTTGCATGTCATCTCAGAATTAGGGCAAGAACAAGGACAACAGGAGGAACATGGAAGGTAGTGGCCCAACTCGGGGACATGTTCCAAGATTTAGGGGAGTTATAGCAACCATGTGGCAAAGCAGCAGCTCCAACAGCCTGGTCTCCTTGACCCTCAGTGATTGCTCCTGACGTGGTAACTCCCCCACTCTTTTCAGACGCCGCAGCTCCTGCACCAGCATCCTCCATCCACTTCATTAACTTCCGCCTTCTTGCAAACCAGCTGCTCATGACATACTCATGCAACTTGTCCTCTCTCTGCATGCTTCTCACTCCTGTACAACCCCAGAAACGGACACTTCGGTAGTGGCACAAAAACAGAAGAACTGTGTGGAACTTGCTTACTGAGCAGAAATCCCCCCGATGTCTCTGAGCAGCAGCCTTTGAATCCAAAGCCATCCTCTGTTCCAAATGAGTACGCCCAAAGAACAAGGGCAAGGTGCAAAAGGCGGCAACCCCGGCAGAAGGGCCCACCCGGTGACTGTGTCCAGAAGGGCCTGGAGGACAGGCAGATATCAGACCCAGGAAAATCTTGGCCTCCTCCACGCAGCTGCCCAGCTTTTCCTTCTCCAGTTCAAACGCACATACTCCAGATAGCACCCGGGGAACCTTAGGAACAAAGAAAACAAAGTAGTACACCCAGGGAGAGACATCAAACCACTTTATAACACCAAACATCAGTGATTCTGGATTCCCATGCCATGAAGGTGAAAACTCTTATGGTGAGGACGAATCAGCCACAAAAAGAATAAGCTTCCGGGGAATAATAGTAACAGCTAGCTGGTGTTGGCACTGACTCGGGCTCTGAGCTGGTTGTTAGGCGCTCCATTAGTAGTAACTGCACTCCCCCTGCAAGGTTCTGACACGGTTGGGGGGTGGTGAGGGAGACCTGGCAAGCACTCGGAGCATTCGCAACCTCCCCTCCCTTAGCCATGAGTACAGAAGCTGGAAAAGCATGTTGCCAACTTCACTTGCAGATGAGGGGTCCGGGCCTCACTCTGGACCACGAAACATGAGGGAGAGCCACCTGCAAGCTTTGAGGAAAGCTCTTCACGAAAAGGAGAGAGCGACCCTGGAACATAGACCCCTCCTGCAAATGTGTGTGCTTGCGTGCGTGTGTGTGTGTGTGTGTGTGCGCGCGTGTGTGTGCGCGTGTGTGTGTGTGTGTGTGTGCTCAACCTTGCTATCGCCTCCCACTTCCGTGCCTCTGCTTCCTGCTGTGAATACAGATCTGCCTCGTGGGGAGACCTCAGCTATCTTGTGAGATGAGGTAACCAAAAGAAAAATGAAATTAAAGATGGAGTTGTCCAAAAAAAAACCCTGGGTTTTAGATTTCTTCAGTGGCTCAGCCAACATCTGTGACACAGCCGAACTGCTGCAAAGGTTGTTCTCACAGTCCCCATCTTATAGATGAGGCGTGATGAGGCTCAGAGCAGTAACCTCAGCGACTCGGCTAAGGCTCTCAGCTACGAATGGGCTTGCTTCAACACCAAGCCTGCTGCTTCCAGGCCAGGCCAACGGGACCCATACTTCCCAGCCAGGGGAAATCTTAGAATTGAGCAGTCTGTGTTTCAAAGGACCTGAAGCTCCTTTCAGTTAGGAGGTAAGGACCACTGGGCCCAAGTCTGCTGGCTTCCCCTGCCCGAATGAGGAATTAGGACTGAATCCTGACACCCACTCACCATCTCTTACTTTGCCCCATGCTTCCTCTCTAGAGAGACTATAAACTCTATATGGCACCACGGTCGCTTCTATGTCACCTTAGCGAAGGATTTGTCATCTTGAGTCATTTTGGATACCTGACACCACGGAAACCAAGACAGATGTGAAAGCGGTAGTATTGTATATCAGCAAGTTATCATGATGACCACATTACACTTCAGTGTATTTAAACTATCTTAAGCCATGATATTTTATACCAGAAAATGTTACCTGAGAAGGAACAATATTAGTGGCTTTTGCAATATTCGTTCTAGAAGCCTGCAGTTCAATACCCAGAGGGAGAGCAGTGTTGCATTCCTAGAGCAAAGGCAGAAGCCATCCCCCGGGCAATTTCTATTATTACGCTGCTCAAAAAAATAAAATAAAACCAAACCAAGCAAACTGTCCAATTTCCTAAAGATGGCCATAAAATGAAGAGGTCTTCTTACACACAAATTCACCACCTCTCCAGAGTGCCTCGGCCAGGATGGAGACTTTGGTTTTGAAAACCCAACTCCAAGAATCTTTTTCTTCCACATTTTGGCTCCTTTTCAAGCACCTCTTCACTTTCCCAGAAAGTTGCCATCATCCTGTGATTGATGCATTTCTAGAGATTCTGCTGAACTTGCCTGTTCACATTACCCAGCTGTTCAGGGCCTGTGATTTTCACTAATGGTTGTTACATTTGATCATTCCCTCCTTGCCCCTAAACTTTCTGGCAGCATGCAACAAATATATAGAATGCGACTGGTAGTGAAAGTCTTGTAAACCTAGCAAGGTTAGGCTAGGAAAATGACTTTGCATTTATATTAGTGAGATATGGAGGGAATCAGAAAACTTACTGGTTCATTTAGTTCATCTATAAATGACATGCACCTTGTTGCATCAAGCTCTCTGCTCTGTGGTCTTCTTACATTATCCCCTGGAGCAATGCTGCAGAGTCACTAAGAGAGCTAGTCTACTCATTCTTTGTTACCAGGAATTTAAGGCCTAGTAAGACAGGGGACTTCAGGAAGCTTACAAGCTGGAGAGTGAGGCAGCAGGTAATGTACACACTTACACTAACCCAAAGAGGAATAAACTCTGGGCCAGGGATTTAGCTCAGGGACAAAGCACCTGCCTGGCAGGCAAGTGATTTTCACTAACGGTCGTTATATCCTGAGTTCAATTTCCAGTACTGACAAATCAAGAAGAAGAAGAAGAAGAAGAAGAAGAAGAAGAA